>CAMOHE010046782.1:0-25678 GCA_946598075.1 Artocarpus hirsutus | reverse complement strand
ATTTTGTAAATTGGTTTACATATTTTAAAAGTAGACATCCTAAGCTTTCCAACGAGCTATCATGAGCCTAAATCGGAGTTATATTTTATTTTCTATGAATTTTTCAATTCTCGGGTTGGAAACTAGTAAACCTACCAGTGGCAATATACCACCCGTCTACCTTAAGTAAACCACCCAATAACCCATGTGCTAATTGTAGATAGTGAACCCAACTTTGTTCACCTTCTAATCCTTGATTGTCTAGCAACCTTTCCAAGACCATCCTAAGTGATTTATGAATCTTATTAGAAACTAGAATATATAGATTTATACTTAATTCATTTATGGATGTGGTTACATGTTGTGCTTTAGTTTTAATTGTCCTTATGCACACCTTAGGATCAAGGGTGTGTGGAGCTTACGTTAATTATTTGAAGATTAAAAGATTGTAGAGAAGCTTGAAAGGTAGGGATTCTATTACTCATCTTTTGTGAGGTTTTTATGGAATTAAAATTGATGGTTTTACCACAAGATATATATATCTATGTTGATATGCTATGATATGAGAATTACATATGAAACTATGATATGAACTCGCCCTGTATTGATTAGCGAGGAACATAATGAATTAACATATGTTGTTATAAGTTGAGAAGCATGGTTAGGAAGATTGACTCTTCAAATGATGATTAAATATTGAGAAAATGGTGAAACGTGAAGAGGGCGGCGGTTACGTCCTTGGGCACGAATACCTTAAAAGGTAAAATAAGGAGAAGGTGATGACGCTTCCTTGGGTCAAAAGTCCCAGAATGCACTGTATAGGAATCGACTTGGTGAGGACTCGAGGATTGATGTCCCTTCACCAAAATACCCTTGGAATTTTTGGAGGGTGGCCAAGCACGCCCATTTGGGTTTCGATAAATTGAGTGATACTTTATGTAATGTGGATACCTAGGAATAACGATGAATTGTAATATTTATATATATATGCATAAGTGTGAAACTTGGTAATGGTTAACTATGATATCCATGAGATGTGATCATAATAAACCTCATAATCTGGTATATGATGTAAATTAACTAACCATGCAGATTTAATGTGGTAATTAATAAAACCTTAAGGTGAGTAATGGTTTTCCCTACTGAGCATGTTGTCGCTCATTCCCTGTTATGTTTATCTTTTCAAGACTCACTAAGTGTGAGATGGCTACAAGAAAAATAGTTGGAAAAGCTATGTAGCTATATTACATTGGGATTGCTTTGAATGTAAAGAATGATCTTTATGATAATGTAAGCATCCATTGTTACTTTCAGTGACTGTATTAAGATTTGTTGAGGGTTGAAATGATGATGATGACAGTTGTATATTATTAAAATTTAAGGTGCTACATTAAACTGTGGTTTATTTATTTGTTTATGTTTTTATTTTAATTTGAGAGTTTTTATTTAAGTCCCAGGCAAATTACTTTAATGATTTATATTTATTTTCTAATCTTTATTTTATTTAATAAAAACTGTTAACCCCCACTAAGGGGCGTTACAGGCAAGACCAGCACCTTTAGGGAATCTACACGTAAATTTAGAATGGAGAAAAATTCAAAGAATGGAGGATACATGCGGATGGATCGCTGTACTTTAGAGAGCATTTAGCAGTCCCAGCAATTGCTGAAGTGACGAAGGCCATAATAGGCGAAGCCCATAAGTCTCAGTTCGCTATTCATCCAGGAAGTACGAAGATGTATCATGATTTAAAAAGGCAACATTGGTGAAGAGGTATGAAGAAAGATGTCCAGGAATATTTGGCCAAGTGTGCGACTTGTCTTTAGGTGAAAGCCAAGCATCAGAAGCCAGCAGGTCAGCTTTAACCACTTCGTATTCCAGGGTGAAAATGGGAACACATAACGATAGATTTCCTTACCAGGTTGCCAAGGACGGAGCAAAGGCATGATACAATTTGGGTCGTGGTTGACAAGTTAATGAAGTCAGCCCATTTCATCCCTGTTAGGTCAACTTGTTTGAGAAGAGTTCTCGGGGAATTATATCTGCAGAACATAGTGCGGTTGCAAAGAGTTCCTTTGTCCATCACATCAGATAGAAACACCAGATTCAATGCTAAGTGCTAGAGAAGCTTCCAAAAGGCCTTGGGTACAGATTTGAATTTCAGCACAGCATTTCATCCTCAAATCGATGGACAATCTGAGCGAGTTACTCAGATTCTTGAAGACATTTGCATGCATGTGCGTTAGAGTTCGGTGGGAATTGGAAGAAATATTTGTATCTGGTAGAGTTTACGTACAATAACAACTATCAATCGAGCATTGGTGTGGCACTATTTGAAGCACTATATAGACGACCGTGTCGGTCACCAGTATGTTGGGCAAAACCAAAAGACAAGATTATTCTTGGGCTAGATGAAATTCGCAATAGTAATGAGAAGGTTGATGCATTTCGAGACCGATTGAAGGTAGCCCAGAGTCAACAAAAGAGTTACGCGGATAGAAGACATCGATCCTCATAATTCGAGGTGGGAGATTTTGTTCTCTTAAAGTTATCGCCTCGTAAAGGCATCTCATGATTCGGAATAAGTGGTAAGCTCACACCAAGGTATGTTGGACCATTCAAAATTACTCAGTGTGTCGATGTGGTTGCTTATCGACTCAACCTTCCTCCTAAATTTTCTCACATTCATGATGTATTCCACATATCGATCAATGCTTTGGAAGTGTTCGTCTGAGTAAAATAAGGTAGTTTCATTTCACGATGTGTAGGTGCAGGAAGACATGACATATGAGGAAGTGTTAATTCAGATTATCGATCGAAAAGTGATCAGCTTGCGTCGTCATGATATCCTATTAGTAAAAGTCGTGTAGCAGCATCACAGGGTTGATGAAGCCACTTGGGAATTAGAATTGAGTATGCGGGAGCTGTATCTGCATTTATACTGTTTTTAAATCAATTTGTAAATTTCGATGGCGAAATTTCTTTTAGGGGTGGAGAGTTTCAATGCCCTAATATTAATTAAGTGATATTAGTGTGTAAACTCGTGGATTAGTGTGCCATAACGAATGTTTTAAACTTAATTTGATCATTTTTGTGAAATTTCTAGATTAAAGTTGTTTTTTATTATTTTAATGATTTTTAATCACTATTAATTATTTTAATTGTTATTTTGAATATTTGGAACAAAACAATTTGTCAAATGTCAAAAATCTCTATTTTATAAAAACCATGGATGGCATATGGTTTTCACACAGTGAAACTGCCCATTTTTTTCTCTCTATTTATTCTCTCAATCTCTCCCTCCCACGCTCATTCTCTCTCACTCCCTCCCTCGCTCGTTTCTCTTTCTCTTCTCTCTGCCTCTCTTTCTTTCTCAATTCCTCTCCAAATTTTTGAATCAAAAATCAAGCCCAAGTTTTGGATTAGGGGATTGGAGGCTCAGGAACATGATTGAACAATCAAAAACATGATTTGAAGCTCGAATCCATGGTTAGTTTCCAAAGTTTTAAAACTTTTTCAATTTTTCAATTTTCTTTGCATTTTGAAATCTAAGTTTATTTAAGCTTACAAAACCTTTAATCTAAGTTAGAGAAACTTAAAATAAGTAGAATCTAAGCTTTGTTTGATAAAAAACAGATTTGAATCAAGATTTTCTATTTTTCTTCATTTTTCTTTATTTTTGGAATTTTTTAAAATCATTGCGCAAATCTTGTTTAATTTAGTTCAAAAGTGTTTTATACTGTTTTTCTATCACCTATAGATGATTTCCATGCCTGAGAACTAAGGAAAACAGGTTGAAATGAGGATTTAGGCTCGGGAGACCGAGAACCCATGCATGGAAAATTCTAGAATTTTTCAGATCGACAGGCCAGATTCATACGACTTATAGGCCAAACCTAGAAAAGTTTGGCCGATCGGACCTGGTTTTCTAGCAATTCAGTCAGCTGAACCAAGGTGACTAGCAGGCCGATCGGGCATGTAGAATTTTGTTATTTTTCACCTGTTTTTACCGTTTTGAACCTCGATTGAGATTTTAAACTTACAATATGATTTTACAAGCTTAAATGGCACACTAGTCACCATGAAATAGTTTAGTAATATAGAATATCTTAAGCTAGATACTGATAGACCTAGTTCTTATTTAAGGTTGTTCGTGGTCCCGCGGAGCAAACGTATAGCGGACTGAGACTACGGTGTGAAACACTAGCACAAGAATTAAGGTAGGACTTCTACCCCTTCTCTTGGTAACATAGTTTTTAAAATGATTTGGCCTTAAAAGTAATTTTAAGAAAATGTTTTCAATGTTGGATTGAGAAAAAGGGATTTTCAATGGCAGTTTTCTTAAACAGTAAATTGAGGTGGTTTTCATAATAAACCTTTTAATAAATATAAATGGAAATACTTAGTAAAAAGAGATTTTTTTATAATTATAGAAAGATATATATATATATATATATATATATATGGGCATGATGCCATATTAGAGATCGGGTCGTGTAGCGTGCGACCTTGGGGCAAGTCCCGAAACCCAGCTGGGCCACTACAGTGGTATTACATATATGGTTTGCCTAGGAAAAGAAAATGATATTCTTACTGGTTGACCAATAATCGGTTTTGTTAAGGTTAATTTTATTGAATTTTGTTTATTCATTTATTTAAGTCTATTTTCTAAATAATTTCCTAAATAATGAAATTTTCCTTTTGAAGTTAAATGTTTTTTTGAAATATAATCCTACTGAGCCTTTTGCTCACATTTTACTTGTTTTCAAAATCCTTTTCCCCCTCTAGGTGGATTTCAGCTTAGGATCGGATAAGAGTCCACAGACAGGACTTACGAGCAGTAGAAGAACTAAGTAAGTTATTTGAATTATATAGTCAAGGCATATACTACTTTAACTTTCTCTCTTTATTTTGGACTGTGGTTATATTTAATATTGTTGGTACTATATGTGTGCATAAAACGTGGGTCAGTGGAACCCAACTCACATTTCTTATAATTTCTTTATTCATTATTTTTATCATAATTTTCTATTGTTTACTTCGTTATTCTTATTTGTTTATTAGATTATTATAAGCATTTGTTAAAAAGGATTTAAATTATCACATTTTTCATGACTAATTAATTTCTTTAACCTGTGTTTAATCAAAATTTTTACTTAATTAATCTAATTAAACTATCCCGTCATCTCCTGTACTTCGAGGCATGACAATACCCTTTACTACTCATATTAAAACAACTTTAATTTGTCCCACATCAACACTACTACTAGATTTTTTGTTCCCTTCTTTCATTACTCCATTATCATTGTATTTTTTGTGTACCAAAGATGAAGAACAAGGCTTCTGTTGTCTTGAAACACATCATCTTGTTGTTGAGCTCAATAGGAAAGGCGAAGAACCGAATCACCAGGACAGTGAAAGCCCACCTCATAATGCTCTCGCTAATGACCAAGAACAGGAAGGTCCTAATTCTGGACTCACTTTCCCACAAAGTACAAAATTTTCTTGGAAATCATCACGACTGTAGCGAGGACATGGAAGAGCATGCTAAGGATTGGAACAAGGCCATTGTTCTTTATAATGCAAAGACCAATGGTCAAGCTGACTATGTTTATCTCAATGATCACGACAATGATGACAAGTACCCAGATCTAAGGCACTCACTATTTGATGAGTTTGATAAGGATGATCAAGACCTGCTGGGAGGATCTATGATTGATTTGGTGAGAAACTCAAAGGAAGAAGGAGAGGATTTCAACCTATAAGATGAGATTGATCACGTCGCTGACTTGTTCATAACGAGTTTCCACAAGCAGATGCGCTTGTAGAAGCTAGAATCATTGTGTTGGAATTAATCAAATATATGGGCTAATAAATTAAATAAATATGTATTAAAGGCTATCAGATATGGTTGCCTAATTAAACGTGATCAATTTGGGTTTTAGGTTTTTAATGCTTTATTAAGTATGGGCATCCTATGTGTAAAGACCAAAATAGAATTACTGATTTTATGATAGGCTAAATTGGTAATTAAAGATAACTGTTAGGGTTTAGTAGTTATATAAAGGGATTATGGTCCTAAGTCAATACGTACGTTATTTTTCTGTTACCTATCTATAGAGAAATTATAGAGATATACTTTGAAGTAAGACTTATATACTAAGCTTAGAAGATCCTCAACCTACGGACGCGGGAATCACAATTCTATCTATGGATTCAGGTTAGCTTCCGCATCTTATTAATTATCTCAGTGATTTGACATGAATGATCCTAGGTGGTGATAGTTTTTATCACAATATTTAGTTCTAACAAGTCGTATCTAGAGCCTCTTCATGTTAAATCATTTAAAATCAATAATTTTCTAGATGTGATTCTCGTAGAGAAATTCTCAAATTTAACAATCTATGGTATTCTAAAATTGTTCAATTTGACAACAATTATTTGGAAATTTTTGGTTTAATATTTTGTGGAATCTAAGGAATACATTATTCGGTTTATCTATATATATATGTATTCAGTTTATGACATATATATGTACAAATACGGTTGAATTTTGTATTATAAACATATATATATATATATATATATATACATGAATGGTTTTATGTTTCAAGAACTTTTTTTTTTGTTGACTTCGTAGTGCTAGAGAAAAATAAAATAAGATTTGTTTTTATATATGAATATATACAGAAATGTTTCACAAGGATTCAACGTATGTGCTAATGAGAAAGACCTAAACATTATATACATACATACATATATATATATATATATAAAGTTGAATGAAGTTTAGATTCAGGTTATATATATATGGTTTCTTTTTTTTTTTTTTTCATAATTAGCAGTATGTCAGCTTTGCTGCCAAGGAAAAAAAAATGAGAGGGGGTGATTGGCCGCTGGTTGGCCTGCCACCGCCAGTGTTGACCTCTTCCAACAGCAACCATTGGGGCTCCGGCTGGAGAAGTTAGAGCAATTGCGACAGGCGGTGCTTGTATGCCTTTAAAAAAAATGAATGTTAATACATAGGCCTAATTGGGCTTGTGACCAAAGAGGACTCGAGAAGTGAAACCCTTGGGTGACTAGCCTTAAAAAAAAAAAAGGAAATAAAGGGGGGGCTGGGTTAGGATCCAGGTTGGGTCCACCCGTCCTAGTCCAACCCCGACCCAGTCAAGGTTGACTAGTTAAGTTGACTGGTTGACTTTGATGAGGTTGACTTTTGACCATTTTTTATTTTTTATTTTTTTTGTGCAATTTTAAATTCAAAAATTAATATTTTATATTTATATTTTGAGATGAATTAATTAAAGCAACATGTCACCAAAGTAGCATCTCTTGTAGAAATTAATTTTTTTTTAAATATAAACGATTGTATCTATGCAACTTATGTGAATGTTGACTTGTCCAAAGGGAGGCAATATTTGATAGAATTGCGTGTACACCTCTAGTAATAAACACGTAATGATTATCCGATTTTACATGTAAATAATAAATCTGCCCAAAGAAAGATTTATCATTTAACATGTTCTTATTGCCAATGTTTGATTACTGCACCAAGATATCACTTACAAGTTAGTATTTCTATCCAAAGACTAAATATTAATAAGTGCCTAATATCTTGAGATGGGGTTCCTTTATTTCGATTATTATTGTAAATTTGGTTTCTTATGTGAGCTTTTTTTTTAGGTTTGTTTGTTTTGTTTTCTGTTTTAGCTACTAGTTCTGCCTCAACATTACTACCAACATCAATTCAACTCCTATACTGAATGGTAATAACTTCAAATCATAGCACAAGAACCTCCTTATAGTTCTCAGAGTCATGGATCTTGACTTTGCGTTAGGGGTTCCTTCACCTGCACCTCTTATAGATAATAGTTCCCTTAAGAAAAGAAGGACATGGAAAAGTGGGAGAAGTCAATTCGCATATGCATGATGATCATGAATAAGGCCATTCCGGAAGCATTCAGGGCACTATATTAGAAACAATAAAGACAACCAAAAAGTTCCTTGAGGACATTGAAAAGAGATTTTTCAAAAATGAAAAGGCTGAAACAAGTACACTTTTGGCAAGCCTCATCTCAATGAGATACAAAGGAAAAAGGAACATCAGGGAGTACATTATGGAGATGTCTCATCTTGCTTCAAAAATGAGAGCACTTAAGCTTGACCTTTTTGAGGACTTGCTAGTGCATTTGGTTCTTATCTCTTCCTACACAATTCAGTCAATTTAAGATGAGCTATAACTGTCAAAGGGAGACTTGGTCTCTTAATGAGCTCATCTCACATTGTGCATGAGAAGAGGAAAGGTTGAAGTAGAAAAAGACAGAAAGTGCTCACTCAGCTAATATTTCCAAGGACAAAGGGAAGAAAAGAAAGAAGGATAAGGAAGCTGAAGTTATAACAACTCAAAAGAAACAACAAAAGAGACCGGATGATCCGGAAGGTACGGGTTGTTTCTTCTGTAGAGTCACAGGACATAAGAAGAAGCATTGTACCAATTATGATGCTAGGCGTGCCAGGAAAGGTATGCTTCTTAATTTTGTTTGTCCTAAGGTTAATTTAACTTCGGTACCTAAACATACATGGTGGATAGATTTTGGTGCAACTACTCATATCAATGTGTTTGTCTAAGATGCCAAAAGCCAAATGATGGTAAAAGATACATATATGTGGGCGATGGCAAGAAGGTTAAAGTTGAAGCAATAGAAAATTTTAGATTATTGTTAAATATTGGATTTTGTTTGGATCTTGATGAGATATTTATTGTACCATCCTTTAGACGGAATTTGACTTTTATTTCTACTTTGGACAAATCTGGTTATTCTTGTTCATTTGGAAATGAAAAATTTAGTTTATTTCATGATTCAAAATTGGTTGGTCCTAGTTCTTTGTCAGGTTATGATAATCTTTATTTGATTGAGACAATGGCTTCATTTATGAATCTCTGCCATTATGTACACGAGGTATAAAGAGAAAATTAACCAAGGAGAATTTAGTTGTCTTATGGCACAAGAGATTGGGTCATATCTCTAGAAGGAGAATAAATAAACTTGTGTTAGACGAAATTCTCGACCCCTTAAAGTTTATAAATTTTGATATTTGTGTTAACTTTATTAAGAGGAAACAAACCAATAAAAGAAGATTTGAAGCCAATAAGACTTTGGATGCCTTAGAACTTATACTAACAGATATTTGTGGGCCATTTCCTACAGTTTCTTGGAATGGTCGACAATATTTTATAAAGTTCATACACGATTTTTCTAAATATGGCTATATATATCTCATTCATGAAAAGTCACAGTCGCTGGATGTGTTTAAAAATTATAAGGTCAGCAAAAGGATTAAAAGCGTCAGATTTGACCGTTGTGGTAAGTACTATGGTAGATATGACGGTGTAGGTAAGTAGCGTTGAGGACCATTTGCTATGCCGGATTTGCCCACTATGCCAAATTATATAAATATGTTTTAAAGGCTATCACATAAGGTTGCCTAATTAAAAGTGATCAATTTGGGTTTTAGGCTTTTAATGCATCATTAAGTATGAGCCTCCTATGTGTAGAGACCAAAGATAATTATTGACTTTATGATGGGTTAAATTAGTAATTAAAAATAACTATTAGGGTTTAGCAGTTATATAAAGGCGCTGTAGTTCTCAAGTTAGTACGCATGTTATTTTTTGTTACCTATCTACAAAGAAATTACAGATGCATACTTTGAAGTAGGACTTACGTACTAGGCTTGGAAGATCCTTAATCTACAGACTCAGAATCACAATTCTATATATAGATTCAAGTTAGTTTCTGTATTTTATTAATTATCTAAATGATTTGATATAAATGATCCTGTTGCTATCGTCGCAAAGCTATGCGTAAGAGATACATGAAAACACTAGCAAGAATTTTCGAGTGTTTAAATTGTTTGCTCGTTCAAATACCGTAATATTCCAAGCGCAAAATATGTGAGTGGCCTGCCTTTGTTTTTTGCTTTTATGAATTCTATATTAATTTTAAATAAATTAAACTGAGACTTTCTGTTTGCATGTATAAAGCAAATTTGATGTTGTGTGCGTGTGTGTTTTTAAATTTGATTGCATTTGGATGGAGACAAAATAAAACGGGGAAGAAAAGAAAACAAACAAGCACACAGATTTACAACGTACAGAGTATGGCATGATCAAAGTACCTCTAACAAAATTCGAAATTTAATGACAAATAAAACATTTGAGTGTAAAAAAAAACTTTTCAATGCAAAAAATCATTTTTAATACTAAATTTACTAAATGCTAATTTTTATAATAAATTTGTTACAAAGTTCAACATATAACAAATTTAACATTTGATTCCTATTGATTGATTGATTGACTTTTTTGCTCTAACAATTATAACATTATTACTTTGTAACTATTAATATTAAAAGTTTATTTTTATAAGTTTCAAGGTTTAATAATTACGACAAAAAATGGCATTTTGAATATGATTATGTTTTGGAGCATAAAATAAAATAACACATCAAATATGGTATTTTTATACCTTTTGATAGTAAATATAATATTGACATTGATATTTGCATTAAAGATGATCATAAACTATGCCAAACTCAACATGAAGAATATAATACTCACTTAATTGGGCTCAAAAATCAAATTAACTTCAAACAGAAGTTTTTATTAATTCTCAAATCGGCGGAAGCGTACATATATGCGTTTCCCTTGTTCATTGGTGTTGGGGTTGCATAAATAGGTTACAAATTATTTGATCTACAACGTTGACTTGACATTGGCACAATCTTATCTGCTCATTTATTTAATACGCGTATTCTAGTGTTCGGTCTCTCTTTTCTTTGCTGGTGGTTCGGTCTTGTCATCCAAGTATTCTACTTGCTTGCGTTCTGCTTCATTAGTTCGAGTTCTCTTTTTAACCGGTGCCTTGTTTAAGTGGTCTGACTGTTTTGAGTTTTTAAAAATCCTTTTATGAAACACCGAACAATCAAATGCCGTTTCGTTCTTTTTGTCATTTTCGATCCAAAAGTCGTTCCCACACTTCCCATCTCACATGTGACACTTTAATCAAGCTTGGGTTAAACACTTCCAAATTAAAAAGAAAATCACTTGTGTTTAAAACTTGATTTTTTAATTACAAAACAGTAACAAAAGGCTTGGGGAGCGATACATTACATAGAGTATATGACTAGGACCAGCACACAAATTATGATCGGTATCATTCACATTCACCACTAGAGGTGGGGGAACCAATTGAATTAGTAAATTTCAAACAAACACAATCAGATGATAAGGAAAAGGCAAAGTATCCCCTTTTTTTTTTTGGAAATTAAATCACGATTTTATGAAAAAATATATATACATATATATATATATATATATATCTATATGTAGGAATGTGAAATCTCTACAAGTGCAAGCCACGGCGCCAAGTTTTGTCTCTATTTTCCCCCCTGATTCAGCCTTTTCGCATGCCATATAACCTCCCTGTCTGGTAACCTTTTAGCAATTCACTAGAAAGATATATGTGGTGGGATATGGGAAATGCAACGTTGTCGATTTGCTAAGAAAGTTCTGCAAGCCATGTGCGGACAGCAAACCTATAGATTTTTTGGTTCTTATATCTTTTTCCCTTCCCAAACAAAGTTTAGTGGCAATTCACTCACAAGCCAGCAAGCTTTCACATGAAAAAGGAGACGAGAAGATTCAAGAAAGCAACATTGCATGCACAAACACTCTCCTTCTACACAAGTGGTTGATGGGCTTAAGTCATAAGCCAAATGGCAAATAACCCTTCCCAAAGCTTGTAAAACCTACAACCAATAATGCAAAACCTTCAATTCTCATGTCATGTTGAGCGCATCATCCCTCATGCTTCTGTTGTTCTACTCATAAAATTAAGTCATGCAAAATGAAAAAAAAAAAAAAAAAATCCTCGGGAGACCAACTTTGGCGTGCAGTGGAATAGCAACTCAAAGTGAGATTGAGTAGCTTTGACAAATTGAAAGACGGCATCAAGAATCAAAGCAAAAAACCAGAATCTTAGCCAAACAAAAACAAGGAGAATAGAGTTAATATCAAGCGATTTAAACTCAAAAGACAACACGAGTTACAGCAGACTTAATTAAGACAACACATCAAGGATCATTAATGTTCCCACATTCCATGTCCACTGCAAAACAATCTACCAAAGAGGAAGTCCAACCTTTCTAGTATCAAGAAAAAGGTATACAGAATAACTTAGGAAGTCTCCGCGGCTGGTTGGGTCACTCCAGACTTCACCAACAGCTTACTCAAAGCTTCAGGCGAGCAAACCTGGTACTTCACATTTCCAGAAGGCGAAAGGAAGACCTCAGCCAGTTCAAGCTTCTCAGAAGTAAGACTAGTGCTGTCCATGGTCTTGCTGAGAACCTTGAGCGCCAGCTGGACTGCCTCTTCTCTTGTCATCTCGTCCTTGTAGTCCTGTTTAAGCATTGACTGAGCTGCCTGGTTGTTTGCACCAATTGCTGCAGCTTTCCAACCACCGTAGTTACCACTAGGGTCGCTCATGTAAAGCTGGAAACCGAAGTTTTTGTCCCATCCTGCAAACAAGAACGAAACACCAAAGGGTCGGAGGCCACCAAACTGTGTGTAGCCTTGCTTGGTATCACAAAGTGATTGAACTAGCTGCTCAACTGGCATTGGCTCTTGGTACGCATATGTGTACCGCTGAGCCTGAATCCTAGCAGTATTTATTAGAATGTTGGCATCTGACATTATTCCAGCCACCGCGCATGCGACATGATCATCAATCTTGTACATTTTCTCAGTGGAAGTTGAGGTCTGCAGAAGCTTGGATGTTACCTTCTTTTCACCAACCAGGACGACACCATCCTTTGACAGTATTCCAATTGCAGTACCTGCATTACCGATGGCCTCCATTGCATACTCAACTTGGTACAAACGACCCTCAGGGGAGAAGATCGTAGTGCGGCTATCATATCTTCTAGACATCTTCAGTTATGACTGTCGAGAAAACAAAACAAAACCATAAAAGGAATAAGAGTCATCCGGATTGTAAAGAATTAGAAAAAAAAACTTAAAAAGTACAAAGAACCTATGCAGATACACTAAACTAGGATCTGATACACTAAACTGATAGGAAAAGAAGGAAAAGACTAGGATCTGATACACTAAACTGATAGGAAAAGAAGGAAAAAACCAGGATCTGATACACTAAACTAATAGGAAACAAAAATAGCACAAGATCTTCAAATATACACAGTAATTCCAAAACTATAGATTGAACACTTGAAAAACAAAATATACTCAGTTTAGGAATAAACACACAAAACAGCAGTAATTATTAAGGAACAATCAAGCAAAGCCATGAAAGTATTGCAACTGGTAAATATTGAAACTATAAAACATGTAGGCGACCAAATAAGAGGTATGTTCAGAGGGATTAGGTCGAGGCTAACTCCCTCCAAAGAATGCAATGTTGTAAAAGGAGAGGGGGTAATGCTTGGATTAGATGCCCAACATCCATGACAAAACAGAAAGTGAATACACTGTGGGAGAGGGTAGTGCAAAACAACTTTTCTACCAAAATCATGAGTTTTCACCCAAAAAAAAAAAAAAAAAAAGGTAGAGCAGAAATGGAACAGCAGTCTTTGGCTGCTTGGCGATGTGGAAACAGGCAGTGTTTGAGATTTTGGTGTCAAAATTAAGCCATGACATGACAGCCTCTAATACTTGGTTCAGCGAAATAACTTGCCAAATAAATGGAAACCAAACTTGACTTTGAATGAATACAAATCTAAAAAAAAAAAAAATGTCAAGAGATACCTGTTATGTGATTAAGAGTCGAAAAACACTGAGCCAACTCGTAAAATTGCCACGAGGCTTACAACAAGGGGAAAAGAGGAAAAGAGGAAAAGAAATGAGCAATTGGAGTGTATATTAGCAGAATTAGGCAGTAGCAGCAATGTATTGAACACAATTTAAGTTGACTCACTAGCTGTAGCCAGCAAAAACTCACCCTCACATACAACCTCCCCTCCAACATATGCCTTCCCTTCCATTTTTACTCAATTTTTTTCACCAACATAACCAGTCAAGTATACAAGGAAGCAATGAAAAAAGAATTTTGTAACGAGAAACTAGGCATGACCAAGTTACATTGTCGATTCTAAAAATCAAACACACAACCATATACCTCAGAAAATAATTACTTCCAGATTGTCTAAATATCTAAATTCCCCCTTGGTCTCTTCAGCCCAAATCAGTTCATACCAAGATTCTGGATCTCACACAAATCTAGCACAAAGAAGCGAGGTTTTAAACAGAGAAAACAGGAACTGAGGCGTTTTGTCTAATCGAGGAGAGGCGTAAGCCTCGAGGTGGATTGAACCGTAAGCCTTGAATGTAAAAAGAAAAAAAAAATCATAAAATTGAATAAAATTCATAAACATGCCATAATAATCCAAACACACCCTTAGCGCATCACAAAACCATAAAACACACAATAAGCCTTGAGACAGATTGAGACATAAGTCTCGAATGTAAAAAAATAAAAATAGACGCACTAATAGATACTTAACAAAAAGCAATTCAAGTCTAAAGCGTTAAAAAATTAATATATAAAATTATAACTTTTGTATAATACCTATTTTTATACAATATGCATTACTACAGTAGCCATAAGAGGAAAAAAAAAAGGCCTACGGTAGAAAATTTAAAAAAGAAAAAAAGAAAAAAAACCCCTGAGGAGTGAGAACCGAGGAGATCGGAATCTGAAGGTGGCTACTGCCTGTGGATTGTCGCTCTGGTTGTTGGTCGCTGGTCGCTGCTCAAAGGGAGGGGACTCAAAAGTTGCAGCCGATGGTGGAGGAGAATGGAGATAGGGGTTGATGATGAAGAAAGTGCCGATGGTGGAGTTAGGGCTTCAAATGCTTGTTTATTTCACATTAAAGCCCAAAATTGGGATTAGGTTGACTGCCTTAATATTAATTTAAAAAAAAAAAGAAAAGAAAGAGATTACCAAATTATTGTCGTGAAATTCCAATTGAATGCAATATTTAAAATATCTTAAGAGTGTCTTTAATTACACTAATTATTTTAATGATATTATATATTGTACTATATAATTACATAGTAATTATTTTAATGATATCATTTTAGGATACATGTAGAACATTTACAAATTAAAGTCATATTTTAATTCAATAAAAAAACTAAGTTATTTGTCTCATTAACCAAAAAAAAAAATGGCTCTCAGTTGGCACTCCTTTGAGGCTGACGCCTCGCCTCAGGGCATATGCCTCGATCAAAAAAGGTGTAAGCCTCACTTGGACAGTTTAGAGCTTAAGCTTTGAAGCGCTGAGTGAGCGCCTCAGACTTAAACCATGCAAAGAAGGCATACGATGTTCAATGATCAAAGTGCCAAGATAGCAAAAAACCCAAATTATTTTTAAACCCATAGTAATCAAAATCCACCATTTTAATTAAATATTTGTCAAATGGAAACAATAACTTCATTTTCTTTTGCCCCCCACACATCAGAGACTAGGGGCACTTAGGACTTGATAATCTAAGAGTTACAATTACCCATTACATATCTTTTATTTGGGGAGAAAAGAATACTTTACATGACTAATTCAAAGCAAATAAATAAATCAACATATTGTTATCAACATCCATCGCCATGAACAGATTAATACATAGAACCTAACCAGATTTATTTTAAAAAAATGAAGAAAAGACATTAGATAATATTCGAAAGACAGAATCGAAGGGCTGAAACAAAATTTAAGCCTAATCAGTTTCTTTCAGCACATCACATCACATCACATCACAGAACCCTTCCTACTACTAACCCACATCTTCCCTAACAAGAAATATTCTAATAAATAAACCTAAAACACACAAAACGGAAAATGATTGAACCTTTCTTCCCCAACTAAAACAACAAATTAACATCTCTAACACAACCTTTTATCGATCAAAACCAGAAAATTAACAATAAAAAAATCGCAAAATATGTACAAAGATCGAAACCAAACAAATAAACAAGTAAAGCTTTTGTGTTTTTTTGGAAAATTTTACATTTTCGTCGCCTGAGAGTAATAGCATAATTTCTACCGATTTTGTTACACAGAAGAGTTTACATTTCAAGGTTTTGAGTTGGAACTGAGTCTAACAAACACCCTAGAAAATTGCGCACCCAGATTGAAATCTACCAGTTTTTTTTCCTTCTTTCAGAGAAAAAAATGACGCTAATAATCCATAGAAATCAGAAAATGGACTTACCAGGGACGACGGAAGGGGATGAGGAATTCGGAGCTGAAGAAGGGGAGAATTCGAGTATCGTGAGCAAGGGGAAAAGGGAAAATCAGACAAAAGAGATTGTCTAACTACGTATAGAACTGCGTATTTCCTTAAAAAGAGATGCTTTTTTTTGGGTCAAAAAAAAAAAATCTGCGTTTTTATCCAACCAAAACGTCGTCGTTCCGGCTGAAAATTTTTTAATCAAAACGGCGACGTTTAAATGCGATTTTTTATCTCGTTGATGGGCTTCCTCTGCTACTCCCATTTTTCCTCTCTATGTTCCATTTTCCCACTCGATTTTCTCCTCCATTTGTTGGTTATCCGGCGCCATTTTTCCCGCTGAATCGTCGCCCTTTCTTCAGGTTTGCACTTAATTTTTTGAGTATCCCTTTTCTTCTTCCTTTTTATGGGATTGCATTTTAAATGATGCTTTATTTTTTGGATATTAAGCAGAATTAGGGTTTTAAGTAATTTGATAGCAATTACTTACGAAATTTTTAGCTTAAAGAAGAAAAACCACTTTTTCTACAGTTTGGTTTTATTTTTTTTTTCTTTATCCTCTCCGAATCATATGTTTCTAAGGGGCTTTGTTTGTTTCAGAGAGAGTGAAATTGTTGATTTTTTGGCGCGGGTTCATGAAAATTTTTGGGTTCCTTTTTCATGAATGAAAAAAAGGTTACAATTTACTACAAAGCAATTGAGCAAAATGGATCAACTACGAGTTCTCTGCTGCCGAACCAACTCAAAAAATTAGTTTTATATTTAGCCATACATGTGAATTTCTGGTTGAATAACATTATAGAAGATAAATCTGCACTTTTTATTTTTAATTTTCAATGTTTGGTTTTTTTTTTTCTTTGGAATGTTATGTGATAATGTAAGCTTCGATATATGAGGTGGTGACAGTGCTGCGTAGCAGAGGACTCCTACTTTTGGGGATTGTATTGTGATTGTCGCGTACATTTCTCTCTCTTTTATTCATGAAAAATGAAGTTGTTGGCTTCTTTAATTTTCTGTTTATGCATAGCATTTGACTTGATGATATTTTCTCTAATTTTATTTCTAATCAAACAGGGTATACTGAACTACCAGTTGCAAAGCAAAGGGAGAGGGTCTCAAGAATACTGCAGTTGATGAAGATTTGATGAACAATTTCAGGTAGAAAATAGACCAAATTGGAAAGCTATTCTGTATTTTGGGGTTTTTAACCCTTTTTTTTTTTTTTTTTGGGTTCGTTTTCTCTTTAATTCTTGTTGGTGTATATTGTGTTTTCCATTTGAGGTCTTCATTCTGAATTACCCGTTGACTACGTCCTCAATAAGGAAAAAAAAAAAGGACTGCTAACTTTAATTTGTGTTGGCTTGTTTTCCCTTTAATTTGTGTTGGTATAACTTCAGGAAAGAAAAGAAAGAAAAGAGTGCTCATAACTTCTGATTATTTGAAGTGTTTTTGTTAGGTTAATTGGTATCAGTTGTTTGAGGAAATTGTTCAGTCTGGGGGTTTACATTGATGTTGAACCTTCAATTTTGAGGTATCTACAAGGCGACAACTGATACATAAGAAAGAATCCTGCCTCAACTGGCAAGAAAGCAAAAGCAAGCGCAAAATGCACACATGAAAAAGCATGAACCACCTGATTTTCAACTTTTTGGACTTGGATAGGATATTAAATACTGCAAATTATTTTGGCATTACAAATAAGCTTGTAAAAGGAGGATTTTGTCGGGATATATCTGTTCCTAAAGAATATTGCTGACTACAGCTTAGGAAATTTGATGGCTACCATTAGAAGTCCTCCTTTCAATGTTAAAGCTGTCATAGTGCATGTGTGCGTTTTTTCCCCTTGATGCTTTGATTCTTTGCTTTGGTTGGATAAATTTTGGTCTGATTTTACTTATTTTTCAGATTTCTTGGTCTATTCCTCCTCTCATTTCTCTTATATTTTGGGCCTATTTCTTCTTTCGTATTACTGGTTTTTTAGTCTATTACTTGTTTCATTTTCTTGATTCTTTCCCTTTTGTTTATGATGCAAAACATTGGAGTTCACATGATGTATAATTAAAATCCGTTGAGAATTTTTCATGGGGATGAAATGGCCAACGTGATGGTGTTATTCAATTTTTTGCTCATGAAGGGTGTTATACACATATTAAATAGTGGGCTATAAATTTGCATTCTTTTGACATTGGATGTTGACATACAATTTCAATGCATGACATGATAATTGCAATGAGTGCATAACAAAAGGAGGTTAGTACATGATAAATGAGAAATAACTCTAATGCTTTCTTTGATGATTTTGTATTTATTTTCTTTATGGGCATGTGTTTTCCTTCTCTAATGATTCTGGTTTCTTGTTATTTTTTGATATTATGATGCTTTTTTTTTTCATTCTGAGAAAGCTCCATTTTTTTTTTGCTGGTCATCTGACATCAGATTCCTCTATTAATGAAAATACTTCTATTTCATGGTTCTCATGGTCGTCATTGTGATGGTTTCATCTAAGCACGTTTGATAAATCTGTGAAATTAGATGGACGAGGCAGCTAATTCTATTTTTTCTTTTATATTTGGTTAGATTGAAAAAAAAAAGGAAAAAACCTTCGCAACCTAGATCTATGATGTTAAAGATATTGATGTAAAAAGGCTAGCTTGCTGCTTTCGTTCTTTTTTCTTTTTTTTTTTTTGTGTGAATCTCAACTGTTATTTGTTTTTATTTTTAGTAGTTGTCTTTCGATTATGTTTTTTCAACTACTAAGCACTGGACTATTTTTCACTTGACTTATTTTCTGTTTGAGGAGAATGACTTGAAGCTACAGCTTATGTGTGACTAATATAGAAGAAAGTTCAATTGTGATACTATGCTGGCTTGTTTCCTACCATTTGGTATAGAAAAAATGGACTTTTGTAGATTTCTTTTTAATATAAAGTCATTTGCTTATAGTCAATAGACTTATATGGAAGTTCTACTTATGAGTTTTAAATTCCAAGTCTGCTGTGAAATTTAATGAGTTAATTTACAACATATGGCAATAAACTATAGCCGGTTTAGAAGATGCTCTGTGTAAACGGTGGATCAACAATCAAATATGAAAATGTTGATTTGGATTGTTAGGATTCTGTTCAAGGAACTTGGGCCTTCAAATCACCATTTATTAGACCTATTAGCTCAAGTAAAAGTGCAAGATCAAAGTGCAATAAACAGAATAAAATAATGCTGTAAAAACAAGAATATCACGCGTAAGATTTCTAGTGGTTCACTCTATTAAAGAAGAGCTATATTCACTGTAATACACAATAATATTTTGGGTGCAAATTTACAAGAGAGCGAAAAGATATGAGAAAAGAAATGGGTAGAGTTTCTGTATGTTTTTCTATATCCCTTGAACAATGAAACAACCATATCTCTATATAGAGAATAAGAAGGAATTGTGACTACCAATCGTCTGGCGAAGTGGGATAATGCATTGAAAGTGAGTGTAGTAGTAGGACATGTATCGATCCGCGATAGGCTATAAGAAACACGTCTCTTTCACGCTTCGGTCCATAATCAAGCGTATTAGTAACCATCAATTCGTGCTGATAATCGTCAACTTGTGACGATCGATCCGGTCGAATGAATACTTGGAGATGAGTTTGAATTACTTTGAGCGGCCGATGTATCCCAAATGCTTTTTACCACGTATCAAGAATCGAACTAATCGACCTAAATGAAACGTCAATTCGATTAGTTTTCCTTGCATCAATTTATTGTCTTTGATATACTCAAATTGTTTTAATACTAGGGCGTCTAGGCTTGCGGACAATTTGGATCTAATCAAGTTGTTTCTCACAACTCTGTTAGGTTTTGTCAATGCAATGTTCCCTATAATGTTTTGTTAATTCTTTGGGTTTCTGTTTTAGTTGATATGAAAAGTGTATTTTTGTTCACTATTTGAAATTGTGCTCTGAAATCTAAAAACGTGAAATGAATGAAATTACAGTCATGTAATCATTGTTTCAGGGCACATTTATCAATGTTTTACCTTTCTACAAAATGGAATCTAGTGTTTAGAGTCAGTAAGAACCGTTATGAGAACATGGCATTTTAGCAGTTAAAAGACTGTTTCACTTTCGGTGTTCTTCTGAACGTCTTTCGCTTTGATGGAATATGTACGAAAACTATACGGAATAGTTTTTAGAGCATGCAAGGCTTATAGTGCAAAATACTGAGTAGATTTTACATTAGTCTTATTCTTGTTCTTGGCCATTTTTAAGTACAAGTTTTTGATAAGTGCAAATTTTGATGTCTTATGCATTGCCTTGTTCTGTTTTATTGCAGTAGTTATTCAGTATTGTTGAAAATAGAAATGGAAAAATAATAATAATTATTATTATTATTATTATAAAACCTTTCTTTTTTTTTTTTTTTTTTGAGGATTAAAAAAAAACTTTCTGGTTAAACAGTTGCTGCTAACTAAAAACCAAAGCTTTTTTACATTAGCTATTTTGGTACGTGGATGGTTGGTATAAGATTTGTTTTTTATATTTGTACACCCCGAAGTATGGGAGGTAACATAGTAGGTTAATTAAATTAATTAAGAGGAAATCTAAATAAAAATATGAGTTTAAAAATTTAATTAGTTATGAAAAACATGATTATTTTGAAATACTTCTTGAACAAACATTTATGATAATTTAATAAATAAGATAAAAATAAAATGGAATAAAATATTAAAAAGGCAAGGAGGGTACATGTTGGGTCCCACTAGCTCACAGCGTGTGCACATACATAATATCGATAATAAATTATTACAGTCACAGTCTAATCATAAGAAATAAAATTTTAAATAATACATGCCTTGAATTTCTACAGTTATTAACGTACTCAAGATCTCTTATTGCTTGCGAGTCTGGTAGTAGACTCCCGTCGATCCTAAGCTGGACTTCACCTAGAGGGGGAAAATGTTTGAAAACAAATAAAAAGTGAGCAGAAGGATTAGTAGGACTAAAGTTTTAAAAACAGGTAATTAATTTAAATACAAAACTTACCTTTTAAGAAATAATTAGAACAAAGTTCAAATAATAAATAAATAAATACTTAATTGATTAAATAAATGAATAAATAATTGAATAAATTTATTTAAACAAGTTTTAACCAAAAAGTTAGTTTAGAAAGTACCTTTACATTCTTTTTTGGGCAAATCATGATAATCACCATCGAAGTGGCCCAGCTGGGTTTCGGGACCTACCCTAAGGTTGCGCCATACACGACCCAATCTCTGATATGGCATCATGCTCGTATATATATATATATATATATATATATTTCTATTATTATTTAAAACCCATTTACTAAGTGTTCTTATTTACATTCATTATTCGATTCTTTATGAGCATGCATCCTCTAACAATTAATGAGAATTCGTTAAGAGTTTTATCTAATCATACCTTGTAATTTGTTTAAAAGAAATCATTTCAAAAGAAATTACCTTGAAGAAAATCATTTTATAAAAGATCATTTCAAAAGAAATCATGTTGTGGCCAAAAGCCTCTTTTTGAAACAATTAAA
Organism: Artocarpus hirsutus; assembly: GCA_946598075.1. Lineage (NCBI taxonomy): Eukaryota > Viridiplantae > Streptophyta > Magnoliopsida > Rosales > Moraceae > Artocarpus > Artocarpus hirsutus. Next base: position 3,846 of record CAMOHE010046782.1, on the reverse strand, counting down.
ATGTTATGTCATTTATTGAAAATATTTTGGTAGAATTTCTTTTAAGATCAAAATCCTTTGAAGACAAGGTTACTAAGAAAGAGGGGTAGAAGTCTTACCTCATTACTCGTGCTGGTGTCCCATACCTTAATCTCGGTCTTCTACATGTTAGCTCCGTAAATCTACGAACTACCTTAAATATACAATAACTAAGTCCATCAGCATTTAACTTAAGATATCCTATGTCACCAAATTGACTCATGGTGTCCTAGTGTGCCATTTGAGTTTATAAAATCATATTGTATTGTTAAAATCCAAATCATGGTTCAAAATGATGAAAACGGGTGAAAAATCATAAAATTTCACTATACCAGTCGGCCTTTTGGACGCCCTGGTTTGGCCGATCGAACTGTGCAGCTTGGCCTGCCGGAAAACCAGGTCCAGTCGGTCGAACATTTTCAGGTTCGGCCTGCCAGTGGTATGAATTTGGCCTACCGAACTAGAAAAATTCTAGAATTTTTCAACACAGGTTCTCGGCCTCTCGAGCCAAAATCTTCATTCTAACCTATTTTTATCAGTTCTCAGGCATAGAAAACATCTATAGTTGATAGAAAAATATTATATAACACTTTTGAACCAATTTAAACAAGAATTGCACAAAGATTTTGAAAAATTCTGAAATTGAAGAAAAATAGAGAAAAATAGAAAATTGTGATTTAAATCCATTTTTGATCAGACAAAGTTTAGATCCTAGTTATTCTAAGTCTTTCTAACCTAGATTGATGGTTTTCTAAGCTTAGAAAAGCGTAAATTTTCAAAATGCAAGAAAAATTGAAAAATTTAGAAAAGTTTAAAAATTTTAAAACTAACCTCGAATCGAAGCTTTAAATCGTGTTTTCAGTCTCTCAATCACGTCCTCAAGCCTCCAATCCGCTAGACCAAAGCTTGGATGTGATTTTTGATTCAAAAATTTTGAGAGAAATTGAGAGAGAATGAGAAACCGATAGGGAAGAGAGAGAGACGAGTAAGAGAGAGTGAGAAAGAGAGAGAGTGAGATGAGTTTAAATAAACAAAGAGAGAGAAGCAAAACCAACAAAAGAAACCATGTACCACCTACGGTTTTTTTTAGAAAAAGGACGTGGTTGGCATTTGATAAATTATTTTCTTTCAAAATTTAAAATAACAACAAAAATAATTAAGAATAACTAAAAATCATAAAAATAATAAAAAATATCATTAATTTAAAAATTCTACAAAATGGTCAAATTAAGTTTAAAATATTCTTTATGGCACACTAATCTACCATTCTACTCACTAATATTATTTAATTAATTTTGGGGCGTTACAGCCCTCTACCCGTAAAAGAAATTTCGTCCTTAAAATTTACAAATCGGTTCAGAAACAAGATAAATGCATATACAACTTCTAAATAATCAACTCTAATTCCTAAACCGATGGACTAACGGAATTTTTTGACCACATGGACTAACGGAATTCTTTGACGTCACAAACTTAACACCTTTCAACCGATATTCTAAACCGATACCTCTTACCTGCACATCGTGAATTAAGACAGTTTTGCCTAGTTTGAGAGGACATCTCTAGAGCATTGACACACAGAATTCGATATGAACATTAGAGTTTGAGAGGGAGATCGAGGCGACAAGCGATCAGTCCAACACGTCGTAAAATCTCAAATAATCCACCTTATCTTAGTGTAAGTCCCTCGCTTATACCGAAACGCGAAACTCACCCTCACGACAAAACCTTTAAGAGGACAAAATCCCTTACCTCAAGTTCTAAAGATTGGCGTTTCCTGATCGCACAATTCTTCTACCGACCTTGAGTTGCTGTCAATTGATTACGTAACACAATAGCCCCCTTTTTGCTGTTCTCGCGGGCCTCTCTGGGTCCAATAATGGTCTCGACTTTCGATCTTGCCCGAATCTTCGACGATCGACGTGACTGACCGCAGGTACTTCGAATGGTGCTACCCTAATGCTTGCTCGGCAACTGTTGCTGTACACAACTCCGCCAAATGCAATTATCCCTTCCAGTTCCTACCAAAATCCAAAACACACACGTAGTACATCCTTAAGAATCAAAATATCTTGTTCGGACTACACAAAAGCCGCGTTGGAATCCAAGTCTATGCCCCAAAGCTCCCTAAAGCTCCTTCAAGAACTTGTTGCAAACACTAGGACTTAATGGGAATAAAACGCATCAATTTCATCAACTTGCCAATGATGACCTAGATCACATCATGTCTTTGTTCCATCCTTGGCCACTTGATGAGGAAATCATCGCGACATGCTACGATTTCCACCTAGGTATACGAAACGGCTGAAATTGATCAGCGGACTCCTAGTGTTTGGCTGCCACCTAAAGAAAAGCAACGTACTCGACCACGTATTCTTGAACATCTTTCTTCATGCCTCTCTACTAGTACTACCTCTACAAACCGCAATACACTTTGTGCTCCTAAGGTGACTAGCGAACGAAAACTTGCGAGCTTCATTCATCAAGGCCCTTGTCACTTCCTCAATCACAGGCATTGCTAAACGTTTCTCAGAATCCAACGACCCATCTGCAGGAACCCTCTGGTTTCTAGACTACTCCCGGTCCGTATTCGCATCCACATTTCCTAAAAATGCTAGTTTCATCATTGATTCTGCTTTATCGTCTAAACACATGCTTAAGTCGAATCCCTAAGGTATGTGTCACGCCCTAAAGTACAGGAGGTGACGTGGTAGTTTAATTAAGTTAATTAAGTAAAGATTTAGTTAAAAATAGGGTTTTAGATTCAAATTTATGATTAAAAAGTGATAATTTTAAAATCATTTGAATGGAATAAATTAAGAAAATAAAATAAATCATCATAGTAATTAAGCAAATAAAAATAACATTAAAATAATTAAATATGAGGTGAAACGCGTATAGGTCCCACTGGCCCACATATTGTGCACACACATATAGTACTGACAATATTACAATACAACCACAGTCCAGAGTAAAAGAATAAGTTAAGAATCTTACATGCCTTGAATTGTATCTTAACCTACCCAATCTTCTACTGATAGTAAGTTCGGTCAGCGGACTCTTCTCCAATCCTAAGCTGATGCCCACCTAGGGTTAAGAGTTTAAAACAGATAAAAAAATGTGAGCGAAAGGCTCAGTGGGACTATATTTAGAAATTATTCAATTTTAAAAGAAATTTTCTAAACTAGATAAATATACAGAAAACAAGCTAGAACAATTAAACAAATAAATAATTAAATGAGAATTTACTAAAAATATAATCTTACCAAAACAATTCAGATAGGTCAACCAGAAAGAATAAAATTTTCCTTTTCTGGGCAAACCATATGTAATTCACCACCGTAGTGGCCCAGCTGGGTTTCGGGACCTGCCCCTAAGGTTGTTCACTACACGACCCGATCTCTAATATGGCATCATGCCCTAAAATATATATACATATATATCTCTTTGATTCATAAAATCTCTTGTTTACCAGATATAATCATTTATATTCATTATGAGGTTTATTATGAAATCCACCTCAATCTATTGTTTCAGAAAACAGTTAATAGAAATCCTTTGTCAACAAATCATTTGAAAACATTTTTGTAAAAATTCCTTTGAGGCCAAAATATTTAAAACTGGCTATCAAAGAAGGGGTAGAAGTCCTACCTCAATATCCGTGTCGGTGTCCCACACCGTAATCCCGGTCCGCTATACGTTAGCTCCGCGGATCCACGCACAATCCTAAATGCATAGTAACTTAGCCCATTAGTATCTAACCCGAGGTATCCTATGATACTAAATCATCCCATGGTGTCCTAGTGTGCCATTTAGGTTTATAAAATC
>CAMOHE010046781.1:3195-40449 GCA_946598075.1 Artocarpus hirsutus | reverse complement strand
ACCTCATGCTCAATGTTTCCTGGGCTTACCACTTGCCGTCCGAAGTTTTCCTAAAAGAATTATTTATAATAATGTTGAACAGGACATGTTCGCTTTGAGCATTTTATTCGACTTTACCTATTATTAGTATGAGTATTTGAATTACTTTATATATATATATATATATATGTATATATAATCTTATCTATTTTAACCATGTGAATCTAAAATCTCCAAATTAACCCACCCCACAATTATTGACTAGACTAGTATTAATTGACGGTATTAACAAACTACAACCAGTCAAGTCAAAGAATAGCGCGTGCCCAAGCTTGAAGACGCTCCAACATCAGTTCCCAATTCTTCATAAGAATTCGACCAGGAAATGAGCAAGGATGTTAAGTTGCGGATATTAATTATTATCATGATGCGGAGACACTCCATAGATAGAGAGGTTAGAGAAAGCAAGGACGCAGTTTTTAGGGTTATTATTATCGAGGTTAGAAAAAAAGACACATAGTTTGAGAGAGGCGTGAAATGTAAATTCACTTATAATATTCATCGTGGTGATTTACACTATGGTAAATCGTAGCTCTTATATCGAGGATAAATCATTATAGATTTTTTGTGTTGTTGTTTGTTTGTTTTTCTTTATCACTTTTATATATTGCCCTGGGTAATATAAAATTAAGGCATGTAATTTTTAACAAGGACTTCATTCATGGCAGATCAAGCGGGGAGTGGGCTAGAAGAATAACACAACTAAAAAGTTGGTATTCGTTTATAATATTTTTGTGAAATAATTTAAATTTAATTCATGCATAAAAGTGATGTAAATTAATGACCAGGCCTTAAAAGTGATATCTAGCCTTATTTACGCTTTGGGTGGGAAAACCACAACTTCATAGCAATTGGTACAAGAGCATGACATCAGTTGCACCGAGACCAGAGTTGGTTCAAGGCAGAGTTGATTGAATCACAAGTGATTGCTGGGAACACGAAGTTTAGCTACAACTCGCTCGTTTGCTCTCTCTCTCTCTCTCTTTGTTTGGCCTCTTTTTGTGATTTTGACAAGCTCCAAGGGAAAATGCTAATTTCAATTCATCAAATTGCCACAACCGTCATAAAATAAGATCAGAAACTGCCTTGTGGCTTTTGTAAAACTACACCCGGTCTATTTTGCATGTAATGAGTTGGTCATATGCAGTTTGCATATTGAATTAGATAGGTTTGATCAGTTTAGTCAATTATTTTCAGTCCTGAACACTTCTAGCCACATGTGACTTTCCGTTAAAAAGTGAAGAGGATATCTTATAGAACATCTATGAAATTAGTTTGAACAGAGATGTTTGAGTTTGTATTATAACAATTTGAATTTTACGAGAAAAAATACTGTAAAAAATAAATTTAAATCAAGATTTTTCAATTCAATACCTCATCACAAACTGTCTTTTAATAAAATTTAGAAGATTGAGGGAACCACATTGTTAATGGGTAAAAATGTACTTTTTCTTGAGTTTGAAATAAATTGTTTAATATTTTATTTGTTATTAAAACCTCTACTTAAGCATTTTTGCGTGTTTCTATCATTTTAGTATGTTTTGTGTAAACGATATTAAATTCCATGTTCTTATTGTTTAGTTACATTTTTGGTAATTTTTAAATGTTAATTATTTTATTTTGTAAAATATATTTTAAATTGTAACCTTGATTAAGTTTTGTTTTCTATCTTTACTTATGTTTTCAGTTTCAATTAGTTTTGTGTTAAAAGCATGTTTAATAATATATACTTACTTTTAGGATTTTTGTTTTGTAAAATAATTATTTTCTTTGGGTTCATCTGTAAGGATAGGTCGAATAGGGGCAAAAATGGAAGAGAGAGTGCAAAGAATCATTGAATTCGAGCCAAAGAATTAATTTTTGAAAGTTTTGGGGAAGTACTTTTGAGCTAACAAAAGTTGAGCGAGGCCGCCTCTTCAAGCCGAGCCAAGAGTCTCCTCTGTACACGTGGAGCCATAGCCGAGCCGTGCAGTAGTAGCCAAGCCGGGAGAGGGGTGGCCCAACCTCGTGGGCTGCTCAATCAGCCCCTGATTCGCTACGGGCGAGTATATTGCATTCTCAATCCTGTTCGTCCAAGGAGCACACTGAAGCGCAAATAAACAACTGTGATCGCTCCATGACTGTGAGTTTCAGTCCCCATATCTTAGCCGTTCGATCATATTTTGGACGGCCTATATTGTGCCGTTTTGGTCTACCAAACCTTCCGCAAAACATCAGATTTCGTACCAAAATCTACCGCCAAATAAAAAAGAAGAAAATTGTAATTTAAAAATCAATCAAGTTACTTCATTCTTTGAAGCGTGAGCCAATTATTCATCCGTTTCTCAATTTGCGGTTCAATTATGTACCTGCTTCTTCAAAATTACGGTGGGCTTATCATACTCTGTATGTCAAAATTTTGAGGAGAATCACACGTATTCGTATATAAAAAGGCGGTAATCCTTAAGTTCAAATCATCAACTCCTTTATTAAATTTTCATTCAAGGAGTCAATAAAAACAGAATTTTGAGAGAAAAATAGAGGAAGGAGGAGAAATCTATAGAGGTTTCATAAAGACTATCATCATTCGTCAAATATTGTCAATCTTTTGAGTTGTAAATGTTGTTAATATTTATGTTTTTATTATTATTTTTAATTATGTTTAGCTATTTTTTTTTTTTTGTTAAAGGTGATTTTAAAGCCTTAGACATAATTATATAGCTGTTTGTATAAATTATTTTTTAAGTTTTCAATTAGAGATTGTTTATGTTTCACTATAATTAATGCTTATGGTTATTTTCTTGTTAAATTTGAGAGCGCAACTAAATAAGACTAGGAAATCGTCTAATGCTACGTTAAAAATCTAGATCCGTAATTGTCTCGTATTTTTAATCAGTAGTAGCAATTTATGATCTACAATTGTAGGAAGCTTTTATTTGATTGTGATGCGAAATATAACCTAAGTTGAATAGACCGAGCTTGTGATTTTATTACTTAGATCAACCTGCCTTTCTCAACTTAATACTTTTGTTGAATTGAATCTAGAGACCTTTTTTAGCTTATCTAATGGAAAAAAATTTAGTAAAAAGCTTATTTTGTTAGACAACAAAGTAAGGAAAGATCGAGATAACAGAGCTTGTTGCTATTTACGGTTGGTAGTTTTAATATAAAAATTAAAAATAATTCTACAACCACTACAAAATTATTGTCCAGTGGTAAAGAATGAATCTTTAACCAGTTTTGCCATTTTTGTTTATAAATTCTTGAATTTTGTTATAATTTTACCTATTCGCAGTTTTTATACTATTTTAAATTTTTAATTTAAATTTTGTTTACTTAATTTTGTTATTGTAAGTTTTTTGATTAATTTTTGCATTTTTTAGTTATCATTTATTTTGCATTTTAATTGTTTTCTTTCATTTATATAATTTTATTATTTCATTATATTTCAGTAATTTAGTTAATTTCAAACCCCCTTCTTTCTAATTCTGTGAAAAAACTAAAAAATATACATAAATATAAAAAATAAAATAATAAAATAATAAATGAATATTAATACAAATGAGTAGAAAATTAATAACATATTATTAATTAAAATCATTTCCGGTGGGAATGATACTTAATTTATCATTCATATTACTTGACACAATCACATATACTTGCGTGTATGAAAATCAACCCGTCACACATCTTACAAATGTAAATTTAGAAAACAACTTGAAATTAATCTAAGAATGCTCAAAAGAGAATAATCTAGCTCTCAAGGAATAGGAGTTTCTAGTCGAAAATTTAGAACATTGCTGAGTCTTTGGCCGTCAAATTCCTTAGAAAAGCTTGTCATCGGATGCTGAGTTCAGGGTGTAGTTCGTGTCACTTGTGGAGAGGTAGGGCTGCCAAATTAAAACTAAAATAAGGATGAGGTTATCATTGGTCGTAAGGCTTATTTTCGAGCGCAACAATTATCGTCACTTGTGTTTTCCTCTTGTTTGCTTGGTTGAATGTGTTTTTCGCCTGCATGATTTGATTCTTTGCGATTCCTTGCGTAGCCTTGGTACTATAGGTTTCTCGACATTAGTTGATTAGATTTTTCTATCAATGGTAAAGAATTTGTGAAAGAGCTATGTCTATATTTGATTTGTGGTATATGTTTGTGAAGCTCAATATGCTCTACTTCCTTTTAAACGTTTCATTTAAATTTACTAATTGAAAACGGTTATATGCGAATGTCGTGTTTGGTATTTATATTGCCTTTCCTCCTTTGAAATATATTTCTCTCTTTATACAAGTATAGATTGGTATGTAAAAATAAGGAATTTGCATACTTCCTTGTTGGGGTTGATAAATTGATGGCTTTCAATTTAAAACTTTTTTCCCTTACTGCTCTTCTTTTATTATTTTAATAATTATTTTTTTTTTCAATATTTTGCTTAAATGTACTTGGAGACCTATTATTAATTATTAGAACAGTTGCGTAGTCGGGTATCAAAAAGTACCGTACAGGACACAAACCTTGATAAAGTGTTCTAGAAGTGTAATTAGAACTGAAACTTGTAAACAAAAAACTGTAATATATAAAGGCTTTATAATATAACTCATTTTTTTCTTATTACTGCAACATATGAGGCTTTACATTATAGTAACAAAAAATTTTAGTTAGAATTAATTTTACCAAACATCTTTTAAATCGTCAGTTTACATCAAAATTATATTGAATTAAAAAAAACGACAGTTTAACAAAACGACTATAATGGTTGAGAACTATGTGTATCACTATTATCTTTCCTCCTTATGGCACTAAAGAACATTTAAAAATTGTAGGGCAATGTAATACTATATCATCGCTAAAAGTCCCAAAAATATCTGTCATCTGTCCTTTTTGGCTGCTTAAATTTTTAATGAAAATTAAATTTCGACTTTTAGCAACAATAATAGTCTTGGTGGACAACAATTGTTGTCTTGTGAACCCCAAAGGTTTTTATATTGGTCGTCGCTAAAGATCAGTATGTATTGGCACCAACTGACACCTTCTAGTGCGAACATATGGTGCTTCACGCCAGCCTCGAGACTCAATTACACATCTCATGGATTTTTCTATTAATCTTTTAGTGATGACATGTCATCACTAAAAATAGGGTCTCCTTTTAACGACGACACTAAAAGGCCATTTGAAAAGTCATTGGTTTTAAACCTTTGAGATGGCATGTCGTTATTAAAAGTCAATCTTTAGCGATGACAAATATCATCGCTAAAGCTATCTTTTCTTGTAATGTATATACGTCTATACATCTATATCTACATTTTTTTTTGCTCTTTGCTCTTTTTTTTTTTTTTTGTTTTTGTTTTTAGGTTTTAGCCTTCCTCTATTTAATATTTACATTTTTTGGTCTTGCATTTTTTCAGCTCGCTTTTCTATTTTTTTTTCTTTTGGCCCTTCATTTTTTTCACCTCACTTTTCTTTTTCTTTTTTCTCCTTTTAACTTTCCTCCAAATATCTTGTCTATTTTTACAATCACTTTATTAATTTTTTTAAAAGGGTTATTTTCTTGTGGTTGTTGTCAATTAAAAAATTTCTTCACTCAAACGTGTCTATTTTAATATCTTTTACTTCTTTTATATACTCTTAAGTATTTTTTTTCAAATTCTTTTCACTTAAATATATTATCTGACATTTTCATATGTTTTTTTTTTTTTGCTTTTTCTTTAAAAAGATATATAAAAGTAATGTGCCAAAGTAATACACTTAAGCGAAGGATAAAAAAAAAATCTTCAATCCATATAGAAAAAATAAAAAATATTTATGTGAAATGTATGAAGCGCGTGATTTAACTAGTAATATGAAAAATAGGTAACTAAAACTAAATGTAACACATGACATTTTCAAAGAAAAGGTAACTCATGGTAAAAAAATACGAGCAATATTAGATAAAATCCTGTAATTTAATAAAAAGAACACAATGATGATCGCCCTCTATATTTTTCCAAAAAAGATTTAAGTCCATGCTTGCATTTAGTTTCCAAATCCGACTCATCGGTGTTTCTAAATTCCACACTTTCCCTGAAAGGGAATAAATAAATAAAAACAAACTTGTATGATACGACGTTCTTCCAAAAAAACACAGATAATCCATCACATTTAATAACTTCCTAAAAATATTTCTCATTCTTGGCATATCAAATTAACATTCTTAACATTTTTTTTTTAAAAAAGGTAAATTGCTCATAAGTCCTTAAACTATTTAAAAGGTGATTTGTTGGTCTTTTTTTAGCTCAATTGACCCTAAACTCAAAAAAATGGTGCAAAAAAACTAAGATAACCAACATCTGTTAATTTCTTCATTGCTTTAATCACGTGATTGTCAGGAAACTTCCGTAATTAAGTCACTACCATTTAACAAAAATTAAAAACAAACAAAAAGGAAAAAACAGAAACAAATCAGAAAACTTTCATATGCTTCCTTGACTCTGGCCAACAGAACCCACCACTCCCCTTTGTCGTGCCTCACCTAGTTATAAGATGATCAAAAGGAAAACCATACCAAAGCAGAAAGATCAATGCTTGATTACAAAAAGACCAAAACCAAAGTCAATTATAAAAGGATCAAAATCAATACTTAGACCAATATCAAAATCAAACCAAGTTATAAAAAAGATCAAAACAACAACCCATTTCTCATAAATTGAAAAAAAAAAAAGTAAAAAAAAAACTTTCTTCCTCAGATCAAAACCTAGATCCTAAAACCAACAACCCATTTCACAAAAATTCAAAAAAAAAAAAAATCCAACCTTGATTTCGACTAAATCTATTGTCAAACCCGTTATGCCATCAAAATTCCAGAAAGCCGCCACCAAATCTATCAAACAGAGGTGCTGGAAGTGAAGATGGAATTGAAAAGAGAAAAATGGGGACGCAAAAGAGAGTGAAAGAGTGAGTTTCAAGATGAGTAGCTAATAAACATGAACTTGAGTTGGAATTTGAAGTGATTGGATTTGATTTAGGGGTGGAAAAATTCGTAGTGGGACGAAATTAATGTAACGACCCAACCTATGTGGCTTCTACTTAATTACTTAAACATATATTTACTTAAATTATTTAATTTTGTGGAACAAATTTTTTTTTCCTATCACCTTCATTCAAAGAGTTAAACTTCACTAGTATTTTTAAGTTAAAAATAATTAATTATGTCATTATATATTTAATTTATAACTATCTTTATAAATGCTAACCTTGCTAGTGAATTTTAATTTAAAACTATTTTTTTTACCTTTTGTTGTAACAAAAATAGTAACAGTAACATAGTATAGAGGTCTAACAGTTATCCAAAACATACCTGGAACACTTTTTTTTTGGTTAACATTGCTAATCCTTTTTCATATAACGATATTTACTTTTTGTTGCAACCATGTTAATAATATTAACTAGTAATTTAATAGTTATCTCAAAACATGCTCAATACTGGAGTTATAAAATTAAACATAATATAAAAAGAGTCATAATTATCAAAACTATATGTGGAAAATAAGCACGCTGTATCCATTTTTCATAACTCAACTCTAATCGCCTCTTGCTTCCCCACAGTCCATTAAGCATTACTGACTGGCTGTTTACTTACAGTATGAATATTTTTAAGTAAGCTTTCATTCAACACGTAGGAATAATAACTCGCAAAACAATTGAAATAACATGTGATAACATTAAAAATGCATGCAGCGATTATGCTTGATTATGATCTTGTCTTATTACTTATCAGGCTCAAGTAGTCGTATTGGTTACGCGCGATCAACGGGATGTTAAGGTTTGCAAGGTCCGAACAATGCCGTGATAAAATTTAATTTATCTTTTATTATTTTGTTTTTAGCCTCTCCGTAGGTCGTAAGGTTGGTACAACTCTCTTTGATTAGTTCATCCTTATTAGTTTTACAAATCAATTTAGTGAGCATGCAATATGACATGGCATAGTAGACTATAATTGAAATTTAACACGCGTAAAATATTTAGAAAGCATTAGGCATAGCGTATTGTGATTGAACTAAAACATGCTTAGAACATTTTAGAAAACATTTATTTTAAACTATTTGTACTGTAGGTAAGATTCCTTCTCACTTGTATTTTCGAAATAGATATCTCTGTCTACTTGGGATTCCTTATCTCCTTTTAAAGAGTGATTCTGTATAAGACACCCGTTAAGAGTGTGTAAGAAAATCTATTTTATGCTATTTCTTGTTCTACCATAATTGAAAGAATTTGATCATTCTTTTAGATCATAATTCTTTGATCCTAAAATTCACTACTTCTATTACAAGGATTAACTATGTTATCAATTCCTCATAATATTTAAATCTTTCCTTAATTGCCATTAGTTTTGTCAAAATGGATAATTAATTAATTTATCAAAAATTAATTAATTATTTATAGTTATTAAATTTACATATCCTCAATCCACCGAATTAAACATTCCTAAATTCATAATTCTTAAGCTAAGTGCTAATTAGTGATATCTTGAATCTATTTGATGAGCTCGTAAATGGTTTTAAGTTTCTTAGGCCTAAAATGATTTTATGACATACCGATGAATTATGACCCAAACGGCCTTTTCAGCTAAAATGGGCGTTGGACATGTGCCTAGTATCATGGTACTAGGACTCTAGCATATCGGGTTTTTATGATAGCTAAATCAATGTCAAATTTAAAAATATTAAAGTTTATTTTCACAAAATCTTGTTTGTAGAGCTCAAAGGTTCAAATAAAAATCGCTCTATATACTTGGAACTAGTAACCCACTAAATCTTGGCTTATATAATCTTCCTAGAATACTGTAAATTCTTGGTTCATTGAAAAACATGACTTTATAATTATGCTATATTTGTTTATAAAAACTAGTACCGGAGGGTACTTTTTGGTTAGTTTTGGAAAGTAAAAAGGAATTCACATGTTTAAAGTAGTTTCTCTTTTAAAGTTTTTCTTTTATAAAATCATTTGTTTAAAATATGTGTCTTAATGATTTTCATGTTTATTTTAAAGTTCCGCTTACTATTTTTGACACAATTGTTTTCTAGTTAAAACTTTGCAAATTTTTCCGATTAAAAGTTTTGACTATTTTTATGAATCCCAATTAAAGTCCAATTTACAAGCAAATTTTTACAAAAATTTCTTCATGAAAGTTCATTATGTTGCTATAATCTAAAACTTTCGTGTTTGACAAAAATTACAATTTGACCTTAAAATGTCCCGAAACTTTAAAACAGTTTTCGGCCCAAAAATGAAAATTTGGGACAGTTTTAGAAAACTACCTATAACTGTATTTTAGAGGCAAATTTTGGAAAAAATTTCTCCATGAAAGTTGTTCATATTGTCAAAATTTAAAGCTTTTATGTTCGGCGAAATGAAAAATTCGGACTGAAAATAGTCAAAAAATGGCAAAACAATTCCCAACAGCATTTTGGGCAGTTATTACAAACTACTTTAAGCAGTTTTTGGGCTGCCTTTTGGCAGTTTTTGGGACTGTTTTAGGTAGTCCCTAAAAACTACTCGGTAAACCTATTTAAAGTCAAAACCGTGTTTTTGCTTAATCATAGAGTTTTGTTCAAAACATTAAAATCTAAAAGTCTCGTACTTTTGAAATTTTTTAAAAGTGACTCTAAGGCTTCTGTTTACACATTCAAAGTTTGTGGAAAATTTTTCTACAAATCAAAACTTGTATGAAACCTAATTCTAACATGCAATACTAACTTTTTATATCTCATACAAGCACAAACTATACTAATCAACATATAAATAATTATTACAACCTATTTTCTCACCCCAATCATCAAATCTCTTATAAAGTTATGAATTTTAACATAAAAAAATTAGAGAAAAGTTTAAATTACTTACCCTTGACGCTACACTTGGGTGGGTGATCTTGTTGGAAAAACAATATCCAGTGGAATTTTAAAAATTTTTATGTCAGAGTATTTTCCAAAACACAAGTTTGACACGCTATATGCATAAATTAACCAGATCTTACTAACCTTGTTCACTGAAAAGCTCATGCAATCTATGAAAAGTATAACGTTCTAGAAGAGCCTCAACCAACTAGTCTTCTTTGCTATTCTCTATCCAAGATCGGAGTGCGTGTGGGCGCACTTTGTTCAGCCTTTCTTCGGTGACTATCCTTCCAATCAATTGAGAAAACCCAAAGCTATGGTTCATGATGTGTGAACAATAGCTCTCAAGGAGTTACAGAGTCTCACTCTTAATCTCTCAATTGATCGAAATAACAATGAGTCTCACTCCCTTTTTTACAGAGGTTAGGCCCAGGAGTCAGTCCTTATCAGATAAAGCCTCAAAAATTCTAATCAAAATCAAATCAGGAATAATATTTGATAAAATCTGCTTGAGAACGCGTGATTTATTTATCGCTCAGTCAGCCAGCCAAACTAGCAGATCAGCCTACAAAACTTGCTCCATCGGCACCCCAAACTTACGATAAATGATCCTTGCGATTCTTTTATTTTTCATCTGAGATTCTTGGGATAGAGCCTCAGTTTTAATTCAAATAATCCAATAGAGAAGTTATCTGATTAAAATAGTCATATCTAGATAATCTATAGGAAAATAAATATTCCTGATAATCCAACAAGTTTATCTTGAATTAATTTATTCACAAAATTAATTCAATCGATAAACATCCATGAATTATCTGACCTTATTGAATTTCAGCCAATTTGATAATTTGACATAAGTCATCAATTATTGAAAAAGCACGCCGTATCGTTATAGGATTTTTATGAGCTAGTAAAGGGAACCTGATGGACTTATATAGTTCAAGCTCCCGATAATTATAAAACCCAATATCCCAGATATATATTTTATAATTATCAACTATAATGCTACTCCACTAAAAGCTTTGAGCTGCACTCTCAAACTATATAGAATTACAAAGCCCGTATAGCTAAGTCTCCATAACATATCATAATGTATCGTATCCCCATATGATTATTTATAATCAACTTAAGGATAAATTCTGTCTTACCTTTCCGATTATTTTTATCTTATGTTCTATTATCTCACTATCGAAAAACTTACTATCTACAAATGGTATACCATTCAGTTACACCTATGTATCGAAATGGTTGAGTGTTCTAGTTTTTCAATTACAAGATAACGCATATAAGATGATATCACCTACTCCTAAAGAGGAGCTATGGAATCCATATCTATGAATAATAGGTCTACGATATCAAGAGTCATGCCTCCAATGTACCGGCATGTGTACCACTATTAAAATATAGATGTCACCCTTCGATACATCAAATGACATAAGTCAAGACAACGAGCTCACTATTCATCTCAGGGTTAATCTACAATACATATGATTGTCTAAAGTGAATAGATTTGCTAAGACAAAATTATTAATCTAAATCAATTCACTTTATGTACGATCCAATATATCGTCACCTATGACAATGTGCCAATGTTTCTATTCACAAAATCCACCTCTGATGGTCAAGACAAACCATCTCCTGTTAAGGATATAGACAACATTATAATCTTTGCATGAATAAAGCACCCAACTTTATTCCCTCGATTGCAAATCTTATAATTTAAACCGTCATCGTAAGAATCATGTCTTCCGCATAATCTGCCATCATATGTCTAATTCTTAAAGGTTTAGACCGATAATCTCAGGCTTTTGTTTGTTTAACATACATTTAACAAATATGAATGTAAAGAGGACAAGATTTGGTATATGAATAATAAATAAATTCTTTATTGATAAAAACCTCTCTAAAAACATATTATATTTTTACTCCTTAAGGCATACATGTCTAACAGATCTTAAGGTCCCTAACTCCTCTTTTTCTTCTCCTTGTAACACACTAAATCACAAACTTAAGCATGTACACACAAAAAAAAAAAAAAAAAAGCTTTGCTTAGGTTTTCACACTAAAAATTTCTAAGTAGCATATTTTCTTTCTTTGCTAGGAAAAAGGGGAAGAAAGATAAGTGTAAATATTACCTTAATCCAAGGCTCTAAGGCTCCTTCTTTCTTCTTCTTCTTCTTCTTCTTCTTTGTTGAACTTAATTTTGTGGTATGAAAGTGGTAGAAAATATATTGGGATTTGGCTTGTTTTGATTTAGGCTTTGGGAGGAAGTTTGGAAGTAAAGAATTTTTTTTTTTTTTGGGAGTCTTTAGGCACCCAAGATGGTGGAAAGTGGAGAGTGAAGAAATGAAGCAAAATTTTGTGATGGCTTTAATGGTCTTCCTTATATGGACTCTGCTTAATTTAATCTTTCCCACCTAATTCAAGGTTAATTTGTCTTTAAAGTGCCCTAATAATGCTGAACTAAGATTAATTTCTCCTAAGTGTGGCACCATTTGGAGGTATAGTGGAGTGTTGGGTTTGTCCTATTGATTGCCAAAGGACAATCATCATGGGATGGAGGCTAAAATTAAGGGATTCTTGTCTCTAGTTGATTCTTGCAAGTTACAACTTAAGCAGATTATTTTTATACTGTCGGAAATGACTAATTTTGCCGACAAGAAATTTTAATAACTGACAAGTCTTCTCCTATTTTTTTTTAAATACTATGACACGCCAATCACAGTATGAACCGATATCAATATAAGTTTAATCGTGTATCAGTTTTGACTACTTTGAGTCTAAAAATTTATTTTAAGCTTATAAAAAAATCTAAACTTGACTTTTTCAGTATTTAGACTCCGTAATGACATAGTTTTTTTTAAACAGGGTCACTATCTGAGTTTGTGTAGCTTTATCTATCGATTTTGCTACTCGTGTTGCTCAGATTTTAAATTAATTAGCAATTAAAGATCTAATTTGTGTTAGAGTGTTTCTCAGTACACTTCTAACATTATACTGTGCTCGAAAATTCTTATTATTAAATTTCTCGATTTATTGGAGATTGAAATTTCTCCCACCTTAGTTACTGTAGAATCGCTTAATTAATTTATTAGGTTACGATAGTTAATAAATTTAACTGTAAAACTTACTATAGAATTTTTGGAATATTTTTATATTAATTTCATAAATTCTTCAATAACAAAATTCACGCATAATATTTTCTAGGAAAATCCTTGATTTAAATTTGTAAATTACTTTATTTAATTCTAGGATTTTCTCAGTCATTACAATTAAGACCAGCAAATCTTCCTTCATTATTTTTTTGGTAATTTGTTGAAAACTATTTTTAAACATTGAAGAATCAAAGTGGGTACTTCTCATAATTTGAGTTTGGGCAAATCTATAAACAAAGAAAAAATGAAGCTTTTTTTTTTCTCTTTCTTAATTGAAAAAGTCAAGAGTACCATTGGAACCAAAGAAGACGACAAAGGGGGATGATCGCGGGGGAGGGGGGTCGCCGAAAGGGGGTGGGGGGTCGGTGGCATACTTTCATTGAATGGGTTTCCATTTTCTGTTTGAAAAGGAGAAGAATAAGAAGAATTTGTTTGTGTTTTTTGTTTAAGAAGGAGGAGGAGGAGGAGGATTTCAACAATTTAAGGTTGTCAAAAATCCTTCGCCATTGAGATTCAGCTGTCTCGAGAACAAGGGCTGGGTGTCGCCTGAATAGAGGGGATCCGACGCGAAAGTGAAAATAAGTAGAGGGGGAGAGAGAGATTGAGAGAGTAGGGATCGTGAGAAGAAGAAGAAGAAGAATGGGAGTGGTAGGTGCTGAAGAGGATGGTTGGTGCCGGAGGGGGTGGGAGGGGGAATATTAGGGTGGGTTTCTCATGTTTGTGTTTTTTCCTTTTTGATTTTGATTTTTTTTGTTTTTGTTTTTTAACATTTTTTTGTTTATTTTGTTTCATTTTTTTATTAAAAATGTTATAAGCAATTGTTATTTTATTAAAACTGTGACACTTGAGAATTTCTAATGTATTAAATATGTAATAACTTAAGGACTATGTTAAGCAATATATGTGTCACGAGGATTACTATTCAATCTAATTTTTATGATAAAGTCCATAAAAGCAAAAACGAGATTTTTAAGGATAAAAATCATGCCATAGTCTTATACAAGAAAGGAAGGATAGAAAATATGTTGGAAAGCTCAATTGTTACAAAATGAGTTGCAACAAATGTTAAGACAAAAATATAGTTTAAGAAAAAATGCTATATAATAATATGAAAAATTATACAGTATTAGAATAATGCAGTGTAAGGAAGTACACCGATAAAGTTATGTAATATAAAAATTACACTGCAAAAGTAATACAGTAGAGAAATTAGACTGTTTAAGGTTAAGCAGTACAAAAATTAGACTGTTTAAAGTAAAAGCAGTATAGGAATAATACTATTTGGAGGATATAGATGAGTAAGAAATGTTGTGTAAGCCCGTAACAGTATAAAAAAGAATATTGGTAGTACAAGAAAAATACTGTCAGTATAAATTTAAACTGTACAAAGTTAAGTGGTATAGGAATTTCATTATGTGGTGGACATAAATAAGTATAGGAGGTTGTGGAACTTCATGAATTGTATAGGAAAGAATACCAAGAATATAGGAAAAATATTATCAGTATAAACTTAGACTGTATAAAAAGTTTTTGTGGAACCCACCATGACACCAAAATGAATGAAAACTTGCCACCACATCCTCTTGGGTGGCCCAATTACATAATGCCAACTCATCAAACTTTATAAAAATAAAGCTTTATTTATTACTTGCTTCATGAAATAAGAACCAAGAAAATGTTCATTTTCCTTCCCAAAGAAAACGTCCTTCCCATGGAAATTCCCTCAAGAAATTTTCAAAGAACAAGCCTCCAAATCATGTGTTGAAGCAAGTTTAAGTGTTGAAGATTAAGTATAAGCAAGTATGGAGGTAAAAGTTTAAACTTTTTCTTAGGGAATTTTATGTTTCTCTTGGACTTTGGATTGGTTTTGATTGGGTTTTGTCATGGTTTATGACAAAGGAATCTAAGCAAGTTTAATCTCATAAGTGGAGGACTAAAAGCTTGGAGGAATTCTTGGTAAGAATTCTAAAATCCTAGTATATTTAATTAAGCTAAAGTTTATGTTTTATTATGCATATTAAGTGTTTGATAAAATATTTTGGTCTATGGCATGTAAGATAGACATTATGGCATGATTGGTTTATGTTTTACATTGATGATGGAAAGAAAAAAAAAGTAGGGTTTTGTGCAAAAAAATGAAAAAGTTACTAAACTTTGTTAAATTGCAAAGTTTAGCTAGTTTTCAAGAAATGATGATTTAGAGGGCCTTAGAGGCCAATTTATATTCCAAGTAAGGTTTGAAATTTTCCAACACAATGAGGGAAAAAACTTTTGTGTACAAAGTTTTGTAAAATTCTAAAAGGACTAAATTGTAAAGTTTTGCAAAAGTTTGACAGATTTGAAAATCAGCTAAAAAGTCCACCTTAACGGTGAAATTTAAGGAAAGTTAAAATTTCAAAGTTGTAGAACTCATTGAAACTGTTAAGTCGTGGTAGACAGTTTTCCAAAATTCTGCTCTGTTGAGGAGTTATGAATTTTACAAAATTTTGAGCACAAAATTTCATGGAATGAAAACCTTATGAAATGTTTTGAATTTGACTATGGAACTTTGGAAAGTTTTATTTCTTATGAAAAAATAAATGTTTTGGTATAAAGTGGTTGTTTTTGGTCCCGAGGGCAAAAATGTAAATATTTTTGTGTTTTGCGCCAAAATTATAAAATCGTGATAAAATTGGGTTTTCACTAGTGAACGTTAGGTTCTTGCACTACTATAGGTAGTGAATAATCATAGATGCTAAGGTTTAAAGGATTTAAAGTTTAGTCAATGAATGAATAAAAGAAAAACGTTAAGGGCAACAATGTAGAGATTTTCATATTACAGGTCAAAATTATAAAGTTTTAACAAAATAGATTTAATTGAAAGGAAAACTATTGTTTTTGTTTTTTGCAATATTATGAGACGTAAAGAAATGAAATTTATGTTTTAAACGAAAGTTTTAAAGACCTATCAAGGGCAAAATGGTAATTTTATGAAAAAGGCCAAAACGGATCTGAAACGCCTGATGGTGGAAAATGCCCCTTAGCGAAAATTTTTCTGTGATATATAAGTAATGAAATGGTAAAGTTAAGTAATGAGCTTAATAAAGTTACAAAATTGATGAAAAACCTGTTAAGGGTAAAAACGTAATTTTTAAGAAAACGGCTAAACGGAGTTAAACCCTCCGAATTAGCAAAACGCTCTTAGACAAAGATTCTTCCATAATATGTTCGGTAACTAACCCATCAACAAAGATGGTAAAACCAATTAAGGAACGTTAAAGTTAAGTAAAAGAAAGTAACCCGGTGGGTTACAAGGTTAAGGGAAAAGTAACCCGATGGGTTACAAAATTAAGTGAAGGGAAAAGTAACCCAGTGGGTTACAAAGTTAAGAACAAGATAAACCAATGGTTTATAAAGTTAACTAAAGAGAAAGGTAAGGTAACCTAATGGGTTACAAAGTTAAAGACAACAAGGTACAAAGTAAAGGGAAAGGTAAACCGATAGGGTATCAAGTTAATTAAAAGGAATGAATGTTTAATGTTTAAGTTATGTTATCAATCGAGTAGATTGATAATAAGAAAGTTAGCTAATAAGTTGGGTGTCGTATGATCAGGACACAGAAGCCGACTAATGAAAGGAAAAGGAAGGAAATAGAAACGAAAACGTTAGAGCTATAGACAGGTAAGTTTCAAACCTCAGCTATAGCATGAAGCAAATGAATTTCAAGTGTTTTGAACATGTTGTATGTTTGCAAATGATATGCACAAAGTTTAAAGTTCAAAACAAGATTTGCAATGAATTTGCAATTATTATGTTTAAAGTATATTTGCATTTGATATGCATAACGTTTTTAAAAGTTTAAGATATGATTTTCAATGTATTTAAAGTAGCATTGCATGTGTTATGCAATATGATTTAAAGTTTAAGTCATGTTATGCAACATGTTGCAAATGCCATGCTAAATGTTTAAATAATAAGTTATAGCACTAAAATGTGTAAGCATTTGTTATGCTCACTAAAGTTAATAAGAAGGTAACGTAAAAATAAAAAGAAAGTATTGTACCAGTCTCCTTGACGTGAGGTACACAAGTCAAGTTAAAGTTTTGACCTCCTAGATGTTAGGTACATGGCTTCGGTGTTCAATGGTCTCAAGTCTTCCGCAAGGAAGCATTATTGTTTATGATCTCATGATTAATGATGTTGGTACAAACACTAAAGTTTATAAAATAAGGAAAGTTAAGAAACCAAAAAAAAAGAAAGTTGAAGTAAGAAATGAATGATTATAGGATACTCATAACTGAAAGTTCATGATTGAGCATAAATGAAATCATGCATTTTGATTTTGCTCGTATTTCTTGTTATGAAATATTTATATTTTATGAAAAACATTTTAAGAAATGTTTTACGTTGAATGTTTATAAAAAACATTTTTATGTTTACAAAAAAAAAAGGTTTATGAAAGATGTTTTAAGGAAAAACGTTTAAGAAGTGGTTCATGAAAAACATTTATGAAAAATATTTAGGAAATATTTAAAGAAAAACGTTTATGAAAAACGTTTTAAGGAAAAGGTTTTTATGAGAAAAGCTTTTAAAGCATGTGAAAATGATTTGTGAGATTTCGTTTGAGCTTATTGAGCGAAAGTTCATTAAAAATTTCTTCATACTGTAGGTAGTCCCATGGGTGACCAGTAGGACTTGTTTAAAGAGCTTGATGTTGCGGAGGACAGATGTGAAGATTTGGGTATAGATATTACTACAGTATGTTTCCGCTGCTCAGTGAAATTGTTTTTCCACTATTTGATATGGTGATTTCAAAGTTTCAAGGAAGTCAAAGTTTTAAGAAATGTGTTCAAACTTTTAAAATATATTTTACAATTTTTTTTTATAATTATAAAGTTATGATTTAATAAATGTTTCTTAATAAGTTTAAGAAACAATTTGAAATGGTTTTAAAGACAAATGTTGAGCAATGTCTTAACTTAAATTGCGACAGAAGTCGTAACAATTCTAAAGAACGTTTTAAAGGACGATGAGAAGAAAAAAAATTATTCAGTAAATTTCTTACTAAATAAGTAAAATTGATGTTTAAGTAACGATGTAAAAAGAAAGTTAAGTGACTGCTTAAAAAAACAGGTTGCCACAAAAACACCCCTGAAAATTAGTTACGTGCTGTGCTCGTAGTTGCTAAATTGATAGCCGTTAGACAAATTAGTCCCTTTATATCGATTCAGTTAAGCTAAAAAAAGAAGGACCAATGAGTGCCCTTTTAAATAGTTCAGAGACCAATTAACATTTTATTCAAAAGAAAATTTGGATACTCATTAACTTACAATCTTAAATCAAATAAATTTTTATCATAAATAAGATCCATCGATAAAAATAATGCACATTTATTTCTTTAAAATTATATGCTTTTCAATGCTTTATCAATGGAGAAAATTTCAATTTTTTTTTTCGGATTTTGATCAAGTTTTAAGTGCATAATTTATACTCTCTCTCTATATATATGTTTTCCTTATTTTTAAATATTTATAAATCAAACTATTAAAATTTCTTTGTTGTTTGACAGCTTTGACTTGAACAACACTATTTTGAGTGTGTTTGGAAACCAAGTTTTAATTCTAAAATTTTAACTGTTACAATATAAAGATTTTACATGTTACAATGTAAAGCAAAAGTATGCTATGATAAAAAGCTCTCAATGCTATAATGTTTAAGTTTTAACTTGGTTTGTAAATACTCTCAATAATGTTTTCTCTCGTATACAGCAATGTTTCAATTTCAACTTTAAAGTTTCAACTCATTTCCCAATTGAGCTATATCTCCTTATTTACCCATCTAAAAAATTTTAAAATATATATAACAAAAAAGGGTTAATTATATAACTATACTTGCAAGTTTTAACTATATCTCAATTAATCCCTTTATATTTGAAAAACTTAGTTTCAAATTTACTTCTTGGATAAAAAAAAAAGGGGAAAAAAATGTAGATAAGACCAAGATCCCCTTAAATAGACCAAATTTATTTACTAAATATGTTTTTTCCTTGACTTTTTTTAGAAAAATATTTTTACATTTACAAAGCTATAACAGTTAAGACCTTTTCTTTAAAAATTTTTTTTTGATGTTTTTGTTTTAAGATTTTTAATGTTTTTAAATCTATAAAATATTTTTCATAACTTTTAATGATAGTTATGTTGTTGTCTAATTTTTTTATTCATAGGTATAAAATTTAAACAAGTTTTTTAAATTTAAAGAATATTTTTATACTTCCTAAAAAAAATTGAGAAATAATTAAAAATTAAAAAATATAATTACGTAATTTAGTTAAGGGAAAAGAAAATTCTCAAAACTTTTCTTAATTCTAGAATTATAATTTAAAAGTCAATGCCGGCAATAATACGGACCAACTAACGATATAAAACGGCTTTCATTTCCTTCTCCTTTCCCCCCTCCATCCTTTCCTTCCTTGCTTTCAACTCCTCTTTTCAGTTTCAACTCCTCTCTCTCTCTCTCTCTCTCTCTCTCTCTCTCTCTCTCTCCAACGTTTCCTCTCTGCAAATATTTATATTTTTATGCTTATTTCTCTCTCTTCGTAAGAACCTCCATTTCAACCTCCCATGGCGGGTCTGCATTCCTCGGCTAGACCCTCCTCCTCCTCGTCCTCTCTCCTCTCTTCTTCTTCGTCGTCGTCTTACCAGGCCTTCGCTTCCCGCCTTCTCTTCCTCCTCACAGTCCTCCCCCTCACCCTCGCCTGCTTCGCCTTTGTCCTCCAATGGCGTGGCGGCCTCAACGACGACCCCGTCTCCCGCTGGTCCGCCGACCGCCACCAGTTTCCCGGCATGGACTCCTCCGAATCGCCTTCCCGGACGACCTCCCGCTCCGACTGCCTTGATCCTCTCGGCAGAAGTCGTTCCCCTTCCTTCCCTTACTATCGCGACTGGAAATTCGATTACGCCGTGAATCTGAGGCCCAAGGTCTTTTTTTTTTTTTTTTTTGAATCTGTTGATTTTATGATTGGATTGCATGTGTTTGTGTTGATATTTTCCCTGTTTTCTGGTTTTTGATTTGAATTCGATTGAGTTTTTTGTTTTTGTTTCTTTGGGGAAAAGGATTGATTTTTGGATTGTGCGCGCGTGATTGTTGGGTCTTTGAGTCTTGAGATCTAACGTGTAGTTTGTGCTTGTACGGCTTGGGATGAGAATTTTGACTTTTGAAAATTCTGATCATGGAGATCGTGTGACTCCAGTTTTATGGAGCGTTTGTCTCTTTAGATTTATTTCCTTGATTCTTTGATTATTTCTACGTACTTTTTTTTTTTTAATCAATATACATGTGAAAGAGTCGCCAAAGTTGAGACTTTTATCGAACTGATCTTGAAACTTTTTCGTCTATTTTGAGTAGTTGATCAATCTATGTCCAGTGGAAATGGTTTACAAAACTGATGCCCCATATTGAACTTATCTTCACAAGGTGGCGACTTTTAACCTTTTTTTTTTTTAATCTACTTTGAGTAATTGGTTGTTCAATTTGGAACGTCTTGTATTTTGCTAGCTGGTTTGGTTTTTTATTGGTGAGGTGCAATCATCTAGCTATTTTAGAAGTTCCTAAGTAATTTGATTTTTAATTTTTGGTTATTTGTTTGAATATACACCGAGCTGGGAGTGTTTTCAATCATTTGTGTTTTATTGGCGTAAGGTGCTAAATGTATTTGTCCTTTTTAAGGTCAAAATAGTGAATGTTTAGATATGCCTTGGTTTTAAGATATGGATGAAGGATTAGATAGAAAGTTGCTGCATGGTATGGATATACAAGGAGGCAAAATGTGGTTTGTGGATTGAAGTATAACTTGAAGCACTAAATCCGATAAGAAAATCTGCTAATGATGACAATATGATATTAAGGTATACAGAAAACAAATTTCAATATCATCTTCAAATAATGCGGAAGATGTTTATGGAGGCAAATATGTATTATATTAAAAATTAATTAAGTGGAGCACTAATGGCTCATTAAAATAGTTCAGTGGAAAGCAAATGATTCTACTTTTTTCAGATGATTTTGAATGATTCTTATTCTCTATTTTTTATTTGTCGTTGTGTTTTTCTTATATAAGATCATTGGTGTGGCCATGTTTGTTTTAGCTCCTTTTGTCGTACGCAATATTCATTAAAACCTCTTTGTTAATGAATTAATCCATTTGTACCCCTTCGATATGATCTATGATCACAGCTATTTTAAGTAAAGGCAATGTTTGCTTTTAGGTTAGTTTATTGGTGAATAATGGTGTTTCATGACTTCAAATGCTGCCATGTTTCAGATATGTATTACAACAAGCACTTCTGCTGGTTTGGAGCAAACTTTGCCCTGGATTTTTTATCACAAAGTTATTGGAGTTTCAAACTTTTTCCTTTTTGTGGAGGGGAAGGCTGCCTCTGCCAATGTATCAAAAGTCTTAGAGTCCATTCCGGTGAGTCAAAAGTCATATCTTTCCCCTTAAAAATGTAAGCAGAAGACAACTTAAAGTTATTTGATACTCCATCAGTTTAAGTCCCTTGTTGTTCTGATCATTTATTTTTGTTGCATGGGCTAAAATATCAGGGTGTGAAAGTTATATACAGAACAAGGGAATTAGAGGAGCAACAAGCTAAGAGGTAGGTAATCTCCACTAGAATAGATGGTTATGTACCTGAAGATTTATTTAGTCGTCATTTTTGACTGAGTTGCTCCATGTATTATTAGCCGGATATGGAATGAGACTTGGCTCGCGAGCTTCTTCTACAAACCATGTAATTATGAGTTGTTTGTGAAGCAATCCCTCAACATGGAGATGGCTATTGTCATGGCAAGGGTATGGACTTCTAAAGCGTTGTATCTGACAGATGCTCTTCGTAAATTCATCTTAATAAAGCTTGTAATGTTTCTTTTACAATTTCTAGGAAGCTGGAATGGATTGGATATTCCATCTCGACACCGATGAGCTAATTCATCCAGCTGGTACTCGGGAGTATTCATTGAGACAGCTGTTGTCTGATGTGCCTGCAAATGTTGATATGGTTATCTTTCCAAACTATGTAAGTGTAACAACTTTTCTTTTGCTTTTTGATTTATTTCACTTTTCATCTGTCTGGTAGGGCTATTATTAGATGTTTACTGAGGAACCGTCATCTTCCATGTTGACAACCTTAATCTCTGGTAAATTGTTGCTTTGGTTCATGGTGTTTAGTAGGTTGCTAATCCTTATCATCCTTTGGCATCCAAATTGTAAATGTGATGCATTTCTTACAATATTTAAAGATTATAGCAGATCCCACCTTCTATGCCTTTGCATTTAAACAGTCATTTGATGCTTTTGAGTCAAATTAGCTGAAAATACCTTTTTGTTTTTAATTGCAGGAAAGCAGTGTAGAGCGAGATGATATCATGGAACCTTTCAGTGAGGTATGATATCTTCCTTCACAATTTTCTAAATTCTTTTGCATTATTACGTTCAGATTTGCCAACTGTAAGGAAGAAATATTGTTGAAAGGTGCTTTCATTGTGTTGATTGCCAATGTACTATCTGATGGACATATTTCATTACCAAGTAAGATGTGTAATACAAGTCCGCATGTGCTGAAGGTGATTTTATGATCTCTGGTGCCATTAGAATGGTTTGTTCTCAATATTTAATTCTTAAAGCAAGTTACTAACCGCCTTATGCAAACATGTTGTCCCCTTAATCTTCTTTCTCTTTGCTACTTTGTAGTTCAAACTTTTTGGTTGAATTTATTCAATCACATGTTCACTTATTAGCTTACTCCTGTGCACATGATGCACTTACCAACAAAAAATTTTGTGCTTACCAATTTTTTTTGCCTTTTAATTTTGCCATAGGTATCAATGTTTAAGAAAAATTATGACCATCTTCCAAAAGATGTTTATTTTGGCAACTATAAGGAGGCAACCCGTGGTAATCCAAACTACTTTTTGACCTATGGAAATGGTAAATCAGCTGCTCGAATTCAAGATCACCTACGCCCTAATGGTGCACACAGATGGCACAACTATATGAAGACACCCCAGTATGTGATTTTATCTTGTAATTTTGTATATTTTAGTATTTATATTCATGTTTAGAAGTTGTTGTGGTAGTGGACATGTCAATATATGCACACTTTTTTTTTTTACACGTTTGTTTTTTTGTTTTTTTCTTCTTTTCTAAAGCTTTGTCATTTATTTGCTGCTAATATTATTCTAACCTCATGGGTTGTGAGTCAAAATCTTTAATTTACTTTTGGACTTGGATTTCTTTTCTTCTTTGCCGGAAACTCACCATTAATTTTTGCACCTTTTTTCAGTGAAATCAAATTGGAGGAAGCTGCTGTGTTGCATTACACATATACCAAGTTTTCTGATTTAACTTCAAGACGTGATCGGTGTGGCTGCAAGCCTACAAAGGATGATGTTAAAAGATGCTTCATGTTGGAATTTGACAGAGCTGTGAGTTTTTGTTTGTGCACGTTCTTCTTTTCTTTTTTTTACCTTTCTATTCATTGAGCTAGAAACATGATCAATTAGTTTCCGGGAAACCTCCCTCTATCTTGTGTTGCCATTAGTTTCATTTTCTCCTAACAGAACTTTATACATATGCCTACTTCCATGTTGTATGATTCTGTAACTATGGATATGTTTTTCGTCATAGACTTGTTCTTGTAAGATCTGTTCAAATTTTATTGTGTGTGATGCCATTTGCAGTATTTGTTCAATATTTGTGACTCACAAGTATAATTTTAGGTGGATGTGTACAAATGTTGTCTAGGTTTCAATGAACAGCTATAAATAACATAGAGCTCAGCACCCTTTTTTTAGTGCAATTATTGAAAATATTATATATTTCTTTTGTCATATTTTTTACAGCTCCATTGTATTATCCTTTGCAGGCGTTCATAATTGCTTCAACTGCAACAGAGGAAGAAATGCTTCGCTGGTAATAATATCTCATCTCACGAGAAGTTCTGAGTTTTCTCCTGCTTGCTTTGAAGAAGTAATAGCTAGCATAACGCATATCATTATGTCGTACTCGGCTCACTATGAATTTGAAAAGCATATTTTTAACATAGAATGTGTAGTGGAAAAATTAGTGAGACTTGTTTTTGAATTTGAAGTTCTATCCTGTCGCTTGTCATGCATTACCGAGTATTTTCTAACATCTAGCAAAAAAATAGTGTTTTTATTTCTCTCTCACACGCACAAAATGGTAATAATTCAACAGGGGTAACAACATGATCAGTTGCGATGACGCATTTTCATATTTGGTTATGTAGTCTTTTACATCCTGACCTAAATCATTGTTGGTTTAGGCACCAAAAACACATTGTGTGGACTGACCTAAAATCATTGTTGGTTTAGGTACCAAGAACGCATTGTGTGGACTGACAAGGGGTTGAACTTGAAACTTATGAGGAAGGGCATCTTGACTCGGATTTATGCCCCTATGGTCAGTTCAATCAAATGGTTTACTTCTTTTTTCAAGGCTATTTAACTCGCTTTTTGTACATATATATATGCAGAGTAGTGAGGTGAAGTCCTTAAACCTATTTGTTTCGTTATGTTGTAGGTGATCACTCAAGGTTTGAGAGAATCCGGTGTTTTCAGCTCAGTAGTTGCAGCAGCTGAGCAAGCCAGTCTCTCGAAAGCGAAATTCTTGTCATCTGTTGAAAGTAGCAACTCTTCTAAGTCAACCACACTCGGCAGTGCCTTTTCCTCAAGAAAGATTGGTAAAATAGATTCTCAAGCAATGGCAAGAAGGGTCTTAGAATTCGCAGATGATTTAACTCGCCCCTTGGCAATCCCACCTCAATCTCCTCCTGAACTGGAAGATTTTGAAGTTGCTATATAATCAATGTGCCAATTGGCAATGACCCTCTTGCCTCATTGTTTCCAGCTTCTAGTTTGATGAAGCATTTGAGAGTTGAAGTTTTTCAACAGAAGAGAGAAGCAGGCTTGACATTTTTACCAAGGCATGCAAGTGTTCTTTTACATGGGGCTCTTCCCGATCATTACCCAAGCGCTGGTGTACATTTCTGGTTTAGAATATAGATTTTTTTAGAGCTAGAGATGTAGAGCGGTGATTCTGATTGCAGGCTAATTAATGATTATATGTTTCCATGGTGGTCTAATTTTTGTTTTTATTCTTCTTAAGGGTTTTGATTGATTGCATGCCTGCGAATTTAGTCTGTATTTTTGGCTCCTGGTATTATTTTTGTACACATTGAAGAAGGGGTAACACCGTTAGATTCATTCCCCACACAGGATAAAGGGGACATTATTCAATAAAAGTCTTTTGCTTAATCATGAGCTTCAAGAAATTGGTGAGAGATTTTAGCTATTTTCTCATTTGTGCAGCTATTTTGTATTTTCTGCCTCCAGAACTATTAATGCCAGTTTGGTTAAGTCAGAACAATGTGAATTTTTTGTGATCTAACATTTAAAATTTGAACCCTTTAAAAGGCCATTTCTAGTCACCTTGCCAAGTCTCACCCTGTAATCTCGATATGCTGGGAAAACTACCTATGATAATATAGCCACGAAAAAACTTTCCTGCTCCCGCTTTATGCATAGGATCCTCAAATAAAATATGAACAAAGTCAACAACACCAAAATATCAACCAAAGCGCACAAACAAGAGAATAAAATCAACTACAATACGAGACACCAATTTTAGCATGGAAATCTCTCCAATACAAAGAGAAAAACCATGGAACCATAGTCGCTATTAACTTCTACTATAACAAAATAATAGGCTTATAAAGTTCTCTCTAGACACAACCAGAGGCTCACAAGCATCAAGATGATCATGAATCTTCGCTAAATAAAGTTATCATCTACATAGATTTCACAACTAACAACAAAGAAAAGTTTAAGGTCTCACCAAATAAGGATCTTGGAGAGACACTTTAGACAAATCAAGTTGAGAATTAACACTAATAGATGTGAAGAGCTTGTTGCAAGGATTTATCCTGTCGAATTTGAGCCCAATCCAAGACTATTATGCCACTTGATCGTCTTGCATTATTCCTCTTATCACTCTCTCTCTCCCTCTACTGCTACGCTCTCACGGTTGCTCTTTCTTTTTCTTAATGTTGATCACCTCAAGCTTACTTTGCAAGCTCTTCTTACATGCATATTGAGGCAGACAACCCAACAAACTCCCCCTGTGCCTCATGTAATGGGCTCTACTAAGCCGGCACTTTGCCTACAAGTCTTAGGTTTTTCCTTAGACAAAGTTTTTGTCAACATACTCGATCCCTTCAAACTTGTATGAGTATTCTCTAAGCATAGTTGCTTTTCAAGCACATCATGAATCTAGTAATATCTAACATCAATATGATTAGATCTTGAATAGAATGTTGAACTCTTAGAGAGGTGGATGGTACTCACTGTAGTCTATGCAATTCTTTTGTTGTAGGCCTAATGCTTCAAGAAACTTCATCATCTGCAAAGCTTCCTTGTAAGCTTCAATAATTGTAATGTATTCATCTTCTGTGGTGGATAAGGAAACATATTTCTACAACCTGGATTGCCAAGAAGTTGCTCCCCTACAAAAGTCACCGAAGTGAACTTCCTAGAATCAATATCACTTGCCATGTTTGAATCTAAATACCCATCTAAAATGGACTCGCTACTACCAAAACACAAACACACCCTAGAAATGCCTCTTAGATATCTCAATATGCAATTTATTGTTGCATAGTGTTCTTTTCCAGGATTTGAGAGGGATCGGCTAATGACTCCAACCGCATGAGCAATATCTAGTCTTGTATAACCGTAACATACATCAAACTACCAATTGTAGATGCATTGAAAAATTTGGTCATTTCTTCTTTTTCTTTCTCAATTTTATGATATTGCTTTAAACTTAGGTTGAAATAACCTAAAAGTGGAGAATACATAGCTTTTACCTTACTCATGTTGAATCTTTCAAGAACCTTCTCAACATGGCATTCTTGAGATAGCCAAAGTTTCTCATTCTTCCGATCATGGGATATCTTCATGCTGAGTATTTGTTTTGCCGATCCCAAGTCTTCCATTGCAAAATACTTTCTCAACTCTCATTTTGACTTCTCAACACATAGTAGGAGGATAATAAAGTCATCACTAGAGTGCTTCTATATGAACACACAATGGTTAGATGAAGTTTTAGTGTATCCATGGCTTGCCATGAAGGAATCAAACTTCTTGTACTATAGTCTTGATGCTTGGGTGAGCCCATACAAGCTTTTTCTAAGCTTTATACAATATTCTCCTTTCCTTTAACTTTGAATCCTTCCAGTTGGTCTATATAAATTCTTCTTTAAAGTAGCCATGAAGAAAAGTTCTCATATTTAGTTGTTCTACCTCTAAATTCAAGCAGGCAGCTAGACCAAGAAAATTCAATGGATGTCATCTTCACAATCGGAGAAAATATCTCTTTAAAGTCAATACCTTTCTTCTGACCAAATTCTTTCACAACCAACCGTGCTTTGAATCTTGGTTATGAGCTGTTGTTTTCAGTCTTCAATCCCTATTTGTTCTTGAGTGCTATCTTGGCATAGGGTAACTTTACCAAGTCATAAATATGATTCTCACATAAGGATTGCATCTCTTCTTTTATGGCTTTAAACCATTCTTTCTTTTTCTCATGTGTAACGGCTTCTTGGTAAGTTTTTGACTCTCCCCCATCTATGAGCATCACATACTCATTAGAATTGTATCTTGTAGGCGGTTGGTTCTCTCTTGTAGATCTTCTCAATTAAGGCTCAACTCGTGGCGGTGGCAATGCTTTCTCAACCAGTTCTATATCATCAACTAGAGGGGTGTCATCATTAATAGGCTGACTATAATCTTCTTTTACATCTCCCCCATGATAACCATTCACTACGTGGAGAGATACTGAATCCAATCTAACTGGAATTTCAATAGAGGAATTAGACTTCTTAGCTTTTCACCATCATCAACAAGTTGACTTTCAAGAAGCACAACATCTCTGCTTCTGACAATGTTCCTATTCACCGGATCCATAACCTATAACCAAACTCCTTGTGACCATATCCCAAAAAGATATGTGGTTTGGCTTTGTTATCAAGCTTACACCTTATATGAACAAACGCTTTGCATCTGAAGACTTTCAAATAATCATAAGAGATGTCTTTCCTAGTCTAAACTCTATTAGGCACATCAGTATCCAAAGTAGCTGTAGGAGAAAGATTTATCAAATTGACTGCGATTTTCGAGCCTCCCTCTAAAAGGATTTAGGAAGCTTAGCATGAGAAAGCATACACCAAATCCTCTTTTCAATTGTCCTATTCATTTTCTCTACGACACCATTGAGCTGAGGTGTCTTGGATGGAGTTTTCTCAAGCCTTATACCATGGGCTTTGCAATCGTATTGAAATGGCCCCCTGTACTCACCAACATTGTCTGGTCAAGCCAACTTCAACTATTTTTATGTTTCTCTTTCAATCTTGGCATGGAATTCTTTGAAAACATCTAGCACCTGATCTTTAGATTTTAAAACAGTAGCCCAAACTTCTATAGATGATCATCAATAGAAGCCACAAAATAAAGTGCACCTTCAAGTGTTTTATTGTGCGTTGAATAGACATCGGTGCAAATCAAATCAAGAATTTTTGATCTTCTAGATGGAGGGTGTGAATGAAATGCAGCTCGATGTGCTTTTATAGCTAAAAAATCAACACAAGTTTTAAAAGGCATACTTTGCAAATTCAGTAGAAAGTGCTTTCTAATAAGAAGTTGTAGTCCTCTCTCACTGATGTGCCCAAGCCTCTTGTGCCAAAGATCAATGCTTCAACCCTTGTGAATAACATCTATCTCTCCTTTGTGAAGCTTAGCTTGCGTGACATAAAGCGTATTCATCTTCTTTCCTCTTGCGACCACTAAAGAACCTTTGGTGAGCTTCCATTAACTTTCACCAAAATAATTAGTCAAGCCCTCATCATTGAGCCTGCTTATAGAGGTCAAGTTTAGGCTAATATCTAGTACATGCCTAACATTCTTAAGTATCAATTTGCTCCCAAGATTAGTCTCCAAGCAAATATTACCAATGCCCACAATCTTAAAGGCAACATTTTTTCTCATTTTGACATCAGCAAAATCACCGGGGGAGTACAAAGTGAAGAAATCACCATGAAAAGTTACACGGAAAGAAGCACCAAAATTAATCACCTAATCAATCACTCTCCTGACACATGAGACTAAGACAACTATCATCACAAACAACAACAATTCACCTTTGGTGACAACTGTATTAGCCTCTTTCTCATCTTTCTTTCCTCTGCTCTACTCCCTTTTCCAAATGCGACACTTTCTTTATGTGACCTAGTTTGTTGCTCAGTGGTAGCACTTACATTACTTTTAGTATTGGATCTCCCCTGGATATATCCTTTTTGTCATGTCCTTGAGGTTGTCTGCTTTTACTCCTTTCATGTTGTTTGTACTTTTCAAAAACAAGTACCTCAGAAGAAGATTCAACTTTTTCTTTTCTTCTGGCTTTTTCGGCAAGCAAACTGTTCTTAACTGACTCCATAGTTAACTGTCCTGGCGTTGAATTGGTCAATGAGACCACCAATATTTCCCAACTATCAGGTAAGGAGTTGAGAAGTAACAATGACTAAAACAAGTATTCAAGGACCATTTTCATAGTTGCCAACTGGTTCACCAAGCCTTGAAAATCATTTTTATACTCAGTCATACTTTTTCTATCTTTGTGTTTTAGATTCAAAAGCCTTATAATGACCATAGCTTTATTTCTGAATGTGTTTTTCTCATAAAAAGATTCCAACTTCTACCAGAGAATATCAGCTTTGATTTCTTCGGCAATATGGTGGAACATATTGTGATCAACCCACTGTCTTATAGTGGCCGCAAATTTCATATGCAAAATCTCCCAATCCTTATCGCTCATTTTTTTAGCTTTGTCACGCCTTTAATAGGCCTAAATAAATCTTCGCAATAAAGCAAGTCTTGCAGTTAATTTCATCATTGCAAATGAATTATGCTCATCCATTTCAACACATAAGAAAAATAACTCTAACCAACCAAAAACTCTAATACTACTTTGTTGGGAAATCCACCTAAGATAATATAGCCACAAAAAACCTTTTCCGATTTGTGTGATAAAATGGGATCCCCAAATAAAATTTGAATAAAGCCAACAACACCAAAATATCAAGCATAGCATACAAACAAGTGAATAAAATCAATCACAATCCGAGATACGGATTTTAGCATGAAAAACCCTCCAATGTAAAGGGAAACCATGGGACCGTAGTCACTATCAGCTTCCACTATAACAAAATAATAGGCTTATAAAGCTCTTTTCTAGATACAACCAATGGCTAACGATTATCAAGATAATTATCAAGCTCGGCTAAACAAAGTCAGCATCTACAAAGATGGATTTTATAACTAGCAACAAAGAAAAGTTTTGGATCTCACCAAATAAGTATCTTGGAGGGGCACTTTAGAGAGACCAATTTGAGAATCAATACTAATAGATATTAAAAGATTGTCGTGAGGATTTATCCCTTTAAATTTGGGCCTAATCTGGCATCGTTTCGCCTCTTGATCGTCTTGCACAAGTTCAAAACCTACCTTTTTTTTCCTGTTTTCTCTCTCTGATCTCTCCCTTTTTTCTTTCTCTTCTTTCTTTCTCTCTAGTTTGCTACTGCTATACTCCCATGTGTACCCCTTCTTTTTCTTAATACTGATTACGTGCAAGCTTATTTTGCAAGCTCTTTTTTTTAACCTAACAAGTATATGAGACCTTGCCCAATTTATTAGTCCAGCCCATTAATAGAGCAGACAACCCAACACAATACTATAATCCTCTTCTACAAGAAAACAAACAACAATGAGAACTTTCATGATATATATACTTCTATATATATGATTGTAGTTTCAATGATTATGTTTTCAATAATTATTGTTATTATTAATTCTATAATATTAATTAGATAGTTGTAATGAATCGAATAGTTGGCTAAAAAAATTTATGATAATTAATGAGATTGAATTCTTATCATTCTATGTCATCAATCATTGTTAAAATATATACTTGTTGAAAATGTAACCATTAGATATATAACCATTAAAAACAAGTTTATATATATATATATATATATGTATGTGTGGTTTCAATAGTTACGTTTCAAATAAGTATTGTTATTATTAGCAGTTTAATATAAGTTTAACGGTGTAATGAAGTGAATTGTTAATAAAAAAATTTTTACAATATTAATGAGGTTGTCATATCATCAAATATTATTAAAATATACCTTTATAAAAAAATGTAACTATTAAAAACAAATTCATATATATATAAGGTAGAGATACAATCTGAAGGTCCAGCTTCCGCCCAACGTAACATTTTTTAATAAGATAATAATAATATATTATATTAAACATAACATCAAGCTTTATTAATCCAATATTGTCATATATTTTGTTCTAAAAAAAGATATAGAGACACCAGATTAAAAAATGTGGAAGACTTAGAATAGCTATGCTTTTTTTAGAAACATTGCGACTCTGTTTGGGAGCCATAATTTGGACTAAAAAATTTAGTCAAAATACAAACAGGTATTTAACAACATTAAAAGAAAAAATTAATTTGATCAATTAGTCTAAATTATTTAATTGGTGTTTGGATGGATGCTCAAAACATTAGTTTGAGCTGATATTATTTTCTAACAAAACTAAAAAAAAATCTCAATGTATACAACAAATTTTCATAGGTAATATAGATAGTTGTTCTTCTCTTCATTTTAAATGCATATGAAGAAAAATCGTCTCAATTAAAATTGAAATGAAAAAGTTAAGAATCTTTTAAACTTAAATTAAAAGAGAAAAAAAAAAGTGAATGGTTTTTATTATAAC
Organism: Artocarpus hirsutus; assembly: GCA_946598075.1. Taxonomy (NCBI): domain Eukaryota; kingdom Viridiplantae; phylum Streptophyta; class Magnoliopsida; order Rosales; family Moraceae; genus Artocarpus; species Artocarpus hirsutus. Next base: position 8,515 of record CAMOHE010046781.1, on the reverse strand, counting down.
AAATGAGATTAAATTAAGAATTTTAATTTTGACTAATTGTTCAAGCTTATTTTTTCTTTTAGCATTGTGAAACCTTAGTTTGTGTTTAGACTAAACTTTTTAGGGAAACTATGGTTTCTAAATAGAGTGGCAATGTTTTAAAATAACATAGCTATTCCTAATCTTTCACATTTTTTTAATATGGTGTCTCCATGTTAAGGATATGAAATATCTCACCTGTTAGAATAAACTATACAACAATATTAGATTATCCAAGCTTGATAATATGTTTAATATAACATATTATTATATCCTATCCAAAAAGGTTACGTTGTGTGGACAGTCGCAACCTCCGAACCGTATCCACGCCTTATATATATGTAAGTGTGGTTTCAATAGTTATGTTTCCAAAGGACATTGTTATTATTAGCTGTTCGATATAAATCTGATGGTTATAATTAAATGGATGGTTAACTAAAAAAATTATAATAATTAGTGAGATTAAATTCTTATCATGCCACATAATTAATTGTTATTAAAACATACCTTTATTGTAAAGGAAACCATTAAGAACTATCCTATATATATATATATATATATATGTACATATAAAACATTATATGGTAGATACAATTTGGATTTTTTTTTAATTATAGGATATAATATGATAAATCTTCTTGAAAGTAAATTGCTTGTTTATTTAAGCTTGTAGTAAATAGTATTTTTTAAAATATTTATTTATGTTTTTCCTAATTTATTGTACTTGTATATTTTTCTTCCTTTGTTCACTCTTTTTTCTTTATTTTCTTCAATTGTCCCCAAGCCTCTATCACTAATTTCAAGAGAAAAACTATGATGGAGTGTACATTTATTCTCCACTTGTGAAGAATGTTTTGTTAACATTCGGATCTGAAATCTATGATTTAAAATGATTCTTTCCATAGAAATAAAGATAAAGACTACTACACTTTATTACACTTATATTTCAAATTTCATAATTAGAAATTATCCCATTTTTTTATGAAATACTACTTCTCATCTAATTAAATCTCAACTATACACTTCATTTGCTTTCGGTCTTAGCTTTAACATAAGACCCTAACATTAGAAAGCTTAAGATCTAAAATTTTTTGGAGCAAACTCCCAATTCCACCATTGTCGGTGGAGACCTCGAACTCCTGCCATAGTCGATTTCCACCTCAGCCCTCGTGATTTGTAGCCATGCCATGATCAACCTCGAATCCACAGATCTTTGGCCACGTCGATCATCCACCAATGTCCACCCACTTTATGAATGACTGAATGTGGTCTGTGCACCTACTATGGTTGCTTAAGTCACGATGGCAGTCAATGTTCTATCACAAAACCCGCAACCTCATGACAAATTTGGTCAAGATTTAGTTAGGTTTGGTCACAAACTAAAGCAATGCTTGCAATGGGATGGATTAAGTCGAGACCCGTAGGGAAACTAAAGTTGCTCACGATGAGAGGGATTTAGGGTGAGACTCTATCATGACTTGAAAAATTGTCTTTAGCTTTGACTGCGATCCGATTTGTCCACATCGTGGACTAATATGCGATGACTTTCTTATCGAGTTGGTGGTGAGGGTTAGGCTCCAATTGTTTTCACAATTAGGGGTCTAAATGTTTTTGTTCGTGCTTGGTGGTTGAGCTCCTCAACGCCGTTGAAGAAGGTTGGTGTAGCAGATTAAGAATGTCAAAATCTGGGTTAGTATTTGCTTTTTTTTTAAATTGCGACGCTTATTTGTGTTTTGAAAATTAATTGTTATTGGAAGTTATATTTTGAAAGTAAATTTGTGCTTTAGAGATTAATTATGTAATATTGTGCTATTGAAAGTTGTATTTTGGAATTTAGTTTGTAGTTTAGAAATATATTGTGTATTTTCAAGTCATTTTTATGGGAATTGTAAGGTTAATTTCTGAAATTTATGAATGGTTTTGATTTTTTATTCATAAAATGCAGAGTTTACATATACAAGTGAAATTTATATGTGATTGTAGTAGTAGGTTTAATTTTGTGGTTAAATATTAACATAAATTGTAAGGAAAAAGATTATTTAAAAATCTGTTCATAAGAAATTTATCAAATGTAGGATTTTTTGTCATTATTTAAAGTACAGAGTGAGAAATTAAATTTAGATAGAATAGAATAGTTATTTTATGATTGTTTTTATTGTACTTATGCTAGAATTTGATGCAAAAGGGACAAGCTATAATTTTAACATGTTTTTTCAATCCACTATTATTTCAATGGTTAAATTATTGTGTTTTTCATGCAAGAAGTGAAATAAAGGCATGCTTAAAAAACGAGCCACAATTTTAATAAGTTTTTTTAATTCATTATTGTTTCTTTGGCTAAATAGTGTATTTTTCATATAAGGAGCGAAAATGTGACATGCTTGAATAAAAGATAAGTTTTAACAAGTTTTTTTAATTCCATATTGTTTCTTTAGCCAAATTAGTGAGTTTTTCATATAAGAAGTGAAATGGTGGTGAGCTTAAAGAACGAGCTACAATTTTAACAAGTTTTTTCTATTTATTATGGTTTCTATGGCTAAATTATTATGTTTTTTATATAAAAAGTGAAGCAGGTGCGTGCTTAAAAATGAGTCATAATTTTAACAAGTTTTTTTAATTCACTGTTGTGAAATAAAAAGGACAAACAAGAGAATATAGTATAGAAGTAAAGAAGAACACAAGATAATGAGAGAATGATATCTATTTCTTTTCTTCTATTTTACATGCCTCTCAAAGCCTTTATTTATAGGCTAAAGATGTTCATAGGTTACAATAGGCTTAATGGTGTTGTAAATGGAAAAAATAATTATGAATAAATTGTAACAAATAGAGGTTATGAAATTTGTGAAGCCTTGGGGGTTATGAGACTTAAAGACTTTAGGGGTTATGGACATCCATCATAATATTATATTCATAACTCTCCCCCTTGGATGTCCATTATCAAGAACATGCCTCCTTAAAACCTTACTAGAAAAAAAAAAAAAAAAACCCTAGTGAAGGAAAAATAGTACATTGTTCTTGTATAATACGCCAAAAGAGTTGCTTCATTAAAAACCTTGTTGGGAAAACCCAGTGGGACAAAACCTAAATCAAGAAAAAAAGAGTACAGCGCGTATTTTCTCCCTCTCATGGAAACATCACTTTAGATCTCTAAACCGATGCATTCCAATATTATGCACCAATCTTTCAAATGTTGCAATTGGTAATGCCTTTGTGAATAAATCTTCCAGATTATCTGTTGAACGAATTTGTTCAACATCAATATCACCATTTTTGTCAAGATCGTGGGTGAAAAAGAATTTTGGTGAAATGTGTTTTGTTCTATTTCCTTTGATGTATCCTCCTTTTAACTGAGCTATGCAAGCAGCATTATCTTCATATAGTATTGTTGGAGCTTCTTTCTTCGAAGGTAGACCACATGTTTCTTGGATATGTTGGGTAATTAATCCTAGCCAAACACATTCTCAGCTTGCCTCATGAACTCCTATTATTTCTATGTGATTTGATGAAGTAGCAGCTATGGTTTGTTTTGTAGAACGCCATGATATAGCTGTACCAATATATGTAAATAAATAGCCTGTTTGAGATCGAGCTTTGTGTGGATTAGACAAATAACCTGCATCTGCATAACCAATTAGTTGTGATCCCATGTTATTAAAATAAAACAAGCCCATATCACTTGTTCCTTGGAGATATCGAAATATTTGCTTAACTCCATTACAATGCCTTCGAGTTAGAGAAGAACTATATCTTGCTAATAAACTTACAAAGAATGCTATATTTGGTCAAGTATTATTAGCAAGATAGATTAGTGCACCAATCGCACAAAGATATGGCACTTCAGGATCAAGAAGTTCTTCGTTATCCTCTTGAGGTCGAAAAGGGTCCTTTTTCACATCAAGTGATCGAACAATCATTGGGGTACTCAAGGGATGTGCTTTATGCATGTAAAATCATTTTAGGACCTTTTCTATGTAATTTGATTGATGAATAAAAATTCCATCTGCTAAATGCTCGATTTGCAAGCTGAGACAAAACTTTGTTTTTCCAAGGTCTTTCATCTAAAATTCTTTCTTCAAATAATCCGTTGCCTTTAGAACTTTTTCAGGAGTTTCAATAATATTTAAGTCATCAACATATACCGCAATTATAACAAACTCAGATATGAATTTCCTTATAAAAACACATGGACAAATATAATCATTTTTGTAACCTTTTTTTATTAAATATTCACTAAGGCGATTATACCACATGCGTCCAAACTGCTTCAATCCATATAATGATTTCTGTAACTTAATTAAATAATTTTCTTGACAATTTGAATTACATGCTTCAGGCATCTTAAATCCTTCAGGGATTTTCATATAGATATCGTTATTAAGTGAACCATACAGATAGGCTGCAACAACATTCATTAAGCGCATATCCAGTCTTTCTTGTACTGCCAAACTAATTAGAAATCGATATGTAATCGTATCCACCACAGGAGAATATGTTTCTTCATAATCAATGCCAGGTCTTTGCCAAAATCCTTGTGCTACAAGACGTGCTTTATATCTGATGACTTCATTTTTCTCATTTCATTTTTGTACAAATACCCATTTGTATCCTACTGGTTTTACACTTTCAGGTGTTTGGACTACAGGTCCAAAAACCTCACCTGTTGCAAGTGAGTTCAATTCTGCCTAGATTGCTTCTTTCCATTTTGGCCAATCATTTATGTGTCGACATTCTTTGACAGATTTAGGTTCAGGATCCTTGCTTTCTTTAACAATATTGAGCGCTACATTGTATGCAAAAATATTGTTGATAAGTATTTCTTTTCGATTCCATCTTTTTCCCGTAGTGACATAATTTACAGAGATCTCTTCATTTTTACTATTTTCATGTACCTGCACCTCTTCTGGGGTCTTATGATTAGTTATGTCTAGGGTCTCCTCAGACATACCTACCTCCTTAATTTGACCATCTTGATTATTTGCTCCTTTTCTCTTCCGAGGATTTTTGTCTTTAGAACTGACTGGTCTACCATGCTTCAAGCATGCTTTAGACTTATTTGCTATAGTAATATTTTGTCCTACTGGGACATCAACTTGAACTGGAGCATTTGCAGCTGGTACATGAGATTTGGTTATTCTTTTTAGGCCAGTAAATGCGTCTGGCAATTGATTGGCTATATTTTGCTAGTGAATTATCTTTTGAACTTCTAGCTCACATTGTTGTGTACGAGGATCAAAATGACATATTGACGATGCTTTCCATATAATTTCTTTTTCCAGTTGTTTATTCTCTTTCCCTAATG
>CAMOHE010046780.1:32777-44424 GCA_946598075.1 Artocarpus hirsutus | reverse complement strand
CTCAATTGATTGGAAGGAGAGTCACCTTGAGGAAGAGCTGTACGTGTGAGCCCACACTCACTCCGATCGTGGATAGAGAATAGCAAAGAAGACCAGTTGGTTGAGGCTCTTCTGGAACGTTACTTCTCTACATAGACTTCGGGAGCTTTTCGGCGTATACAAGGTCAGTAAGATCAGGTTAATTTACACATATAGCATGTCAAACTTGTGTTTTGAAAAATACTCTGATTTAAAATTTTTTAAAATTTCGCTGCGTATTATTTTTCCAACACATGAGTATAACACTTATCATCGTCATTAATATAACATTTAACGCCATTATTTTCATAACATAATCCGTTACATAAAATTAGGCGGGCGTTACACTTAGTTAGCGTTGTCACTGCCTTTATGTATAAGAGAGTGTTTGAGAGCCAAGTTCCAACTATTAGAGTACAAAGCTCTTACATATTACAGTGTAAAGAAAAAGTATAGTATAGTGTAAACTCTTACATATTACGGTATTTAAAGTCTAACACTAAGTTTCAACTTGGTTCAAAAGACTTTAGTTTATTTGAAAATATTTCCTATGAGACCCTGCACTAAAGGGCATAGAGATTAGTTGCGTCATCCAACATGTATATATAAGTGTTAAATTTTTGCATTTTGTGAGACTTTTTTGTGGCTTTATCATTAAGATCTAGTTTATGTATGTTTAGACTATGGTTTGTTTGGTAGAACCTTTGATTTTGGTTGAACTTTATAGTGAATATGTGTTCTATTTTTGTTATAACCTAATATAATTCCAAAAAATATATATATATATGAAATGAAAAATGAGACGGGCATGGGCATGGACCCTAACGGAGAATTCCTGCCCGCTTTGCCTCTCATGATGTAGGTATGGGGGACAAGAATGGAGGTGAGAAATCATTCTCTGTCTATAACCCCTCCTCGTCGTTATCCCTAAAATATGTGCAAGTGTGTATATATAGTTGCAGACATAATTCAATGGTAATTAGATACCTCATATACCACATTGTAGAGTTCAATTCTTCTGCCCCAAATTTAATATGTATATGTGTGTAGAGTTTTTACTTTTTGACGATACTAGTTTACGCACTAGCTAGTAACGTGACATTGACACATCACTACTAAATTAACTCTCTTTTGTACTATTTTAATTCCTAACACTAAAGGTAAAAGATTTCTGAAAATTAAAAAAATCATATCCTTATAATATACTCTGTAATAAAAAAGGGTTACTGTAGTCAGCAATGTTGTGATATACCCTATGAGATTATTGGCTTCAAAATTTTTAACTTGATAATGTAGGAATTTTCTCGGGTAAATTATTCATTTGAGTAGCACGTTTCTAAACATTAAATTTTATGAAAAATATATTAAAATCTAAAGTTGTACAAAATATATTAAACTTAATACAGATCTTAAGGTTTAAAATAACGTTGAATATAAATTTCGTACAAAAGTTCACGTATAATGTAAACGGGTCTTAGATTTTTTTTCTTTTGGAGAAGAGTAAATGGGTCCTAGAATTGAAACATCAGTTCGTTGTTATTGTTACTATCATATGATTTATGATAAAGTGGTTCATTAATTAAGGGAACATGAATGATGAATCTGGCCTGCCCCCTTTTTGCCAACAAAAATGTGTTACCACCGCCTTCGCTATGAATAGAAAACTACTGTTTGGAAATTTGGAATGTCATATACAAAGACAAACTTTTATGGCCGGGAAAAAAACGACGCTCAATCTATTTCGGACGGTCAGTAAAATCCAGAAATTCCAACCTCCAGGGTCCGTCTTCCATCGTTACGTCACCCACAGATCTGATTGACGGTTAGGTTTTTGTTTTGTATTTTAATCCCTTATGTTTGAAAGGGCACTTCTTATAGTGGGACCCACCCGGTGGGCCCACTGCTGTGACAGAATGTGCACGTCACCCATGTATCCAATGAAAATTTTGAGAGTAAAGGTTTTTGTTTTGTATGTTAACACTCTATACTCGAATGACGATTCTACGGTGGGCGAGGGCAACTAGTGAGGATTATCAACCAATAAATTTGGTTTGTTGGTTTGAAGCGTGTTATTTGAAAAATAGGTTCAAGAATGTTGAAAATAAGAGATGTTTTTTGATTTAAGGACTTTTTTTTATTTAAACCGTCAAATAAAGGGTTCAAATTAATATTTGCTTTTCTTTACCAAATGTTGTTTCAACAAAAATGTTTAGGTTTAAAAAAAGAACGGAACTTAGATATTCTTGCATGCTTTATATTGAAGATATCTATTATTTTTTAATTCAAATCCATATAATTAAAATAAAAAAAAACTTGGATATCATTTTGAACTAATACAGTCTTAAATTTAAACTTTTAGTTCGACCTTGATTCTTAAACAGGCTCAAACATTCTTCCTTTCTCTTCCTTTTTCCTACCATCCATGAACTCTCACAAATGGATCTGCTTAAATCCAAATGACAACCACCTCATCTTTGCCGCCTCTGATGACCCATGTCGTTGTCCACTCTCTCTTTTGATGTTTAATGATTATTCTTTGTCGTTCTTTTTGTTCTTTTCTTTGTTGGGATGTGGATGACTTTCCTCACTTTCAATTTATGAACTTGTAATAAATTTACGGTTTTTTGTTTTGTCCTCTTCTAGGTTGCTAGGACTAAAGTGTTTTGTGCTTGATCATTATATGAACCGAAAAAAAGCCTCATTGTCTTCAATTTGGAAAACCCAGTTTCAATTTAGGGGAATTAAATGTATTGATTTATTGCAGCAAATTACATGACAAACCCAAGCACAAGTTCTTCCCTAGAGATTCTCATCGATCTGTTGGAGGAGAGCATCAAGGGAAGGAATCTCGTGCTAAAGTAGATCCGCGAGGACGCGCAAGGGTTGAGTGAGGGGTGAGGACAAGCGAACTGGCAAAGGCAAGGTCATCATTGATGTTGAAGGAGAAAACAGACAATGGGCGAAGGTAATGGTCATGTCCACCATCGGTGGCTAAATTTTACTATGGTTCTCACAACACCACGAGCCCCCATGATGGTTCTTAGGATGACAACTCTGATAGAATCAGACTTTGCGCCTTCAAAGCCGTCCTCAAGTCAGTGTCGAATGAAAGTAGCGGTGGCAACCAAAGCTTGTTTTGAAATTGCGTTGTCAGGAGCTTTGGTTGGGTCTGATTGTGGAGATGATGGAGAAGGGAAGAAGAGATAGATATGGTTTTTTTTTTTTTTCTTGAAAGAAAAAAAATTTGTTTTTTTGTTTTTTTTTTTTTTAAGGGAGAAGGAGGGGAATAGCAAAATTTTTTAGGCAATGAAAAATAATAGCATATGTTAGCACAATTTCAAAAAATCTGAAAATTTTTGAAGTCACTTGTCTTCAACCACTCTCCTTCATGTTCTCCTGTTGGCCACATAATCACCCCAACGGCCTCAACCCCGTGCGCAAGAGTGCACTGTGCCCTGCACCCTCTTGTACAATCTCACCAACAATCCTCCACCCCTTGTAAACCCACTCCATAGTAAATCCCGCCCGCTCCAAGCAAGTTGAAGCACCATCTCCTTCCATGTCGTGAACCCAATCCAACAATAACTCGCAATCTCTAATGAGTTCTAGTCAAGTACGGTGATGCTTTCTTGTAAATCTTTGAGCTTAATAAGCTCTAAATTCATCGGTGTTATCCTGTTTCAGAGGCCATTGACTTCAAAAGAGAGAGGAAGAGAGAAAATGCAAGGGATGACTAAGGAGAAAGGGTGTGTGCGTGTGTTTTACGGATCTAGGGTTTTTAATTTTTGAGGGATTTTAAGATTTTAGAATTGTTATAAGTTGTAATTAACCATCAAACTTGCTTAAGAATATGTTATTTAATAATTAATTAAAATGGAATCGATATTTACTACAAAACTTTCATAAAAGTCTAACATTTAATATAAATTATCTTCTTCTTATAGAATAAATATTATAATTAAATATTGAATCATATGTACTAGGCTTTATTTTGATTTAGTACTTTTTTTTTTTTTTTTAATGATTGATTCAAATCTAAATTCGTACTCTATCATTAGATCATATACTATTGGTAGGGGATAAAAATAAACGGGTTCCCACCTAGCCACCCATAAACCTTCCCATATTGGAAATGTTACACATATATCTTTAAAAGTTAAATTTATACTTGATGTTTCATTTTGTCAACGGTGAATTTTAACAAAAAAGTCTCTTAAAAAATAAAATAAAATTATGAACAAAAAGAGAACATGAAATGTGTTGACGTTCAAAACTCGTGAGGCAAAAAACTCTCAAAATCACCTGGCCGTGTATCAACTAACACCTTGTGAATAGTAAATGATGAATGAGAACAATGAATGAATACAAATAGCATAAAAATTTGAGTGGTTTACCTCAATTAGAGGTTACATCTGTTAGGATTTTCTTGGGGGTGGGGGTGCTTCACTTTGAGAAAAAGAATTAAAAAAGAACAATAAGGCTTGTGCCAAGTTGGAGTATAATTCATCTCCTAGGGTGTAATCCTTTATTTATATGCCTAGGTCGGTTGTTTCCCTATTTAAAAAGAATTATTCAAATGTTACATAGTTATCATTTATTTCCTAGTTCAAATGATTTCTCAATTCTCTTCAGGACTTTTTGTTGACTTTCCCTTATTTTAAATTCAAAATAAGAAAGCTTATAGAAGATAATTGTGTGATTTATGGATTTTAAATAGCCTTGTAGTTTTCCATTTTCCAAGTCTAATTACGTGCTAAATTGAACATTTTCTTTGTCGAGGTTGAGGTGAATATGACTGAGATGTCTCTTCTATATCTGACTCCCTCTCTTCCAACTAGGGTGTTGTGATAAGCATAATTCTCTTGAGGCAAAAAGGGCTAACAAAGGATGGGTTGTGCAATCCTACATCACTTGAGAATGGTTATAGGTAATGGTTTATAAGTAATGACACCACTTCCCAATAGCATGAGGTCTTTTAGAGTGAAGCCCAAATGCAAACCATATGGGCTTGGGCCTAAAGCAAACAATGTCATGCCAAGTAGATGTGCAGGTTGTTTTAGATGGTATTAGAGCTTTGACCCAGCTGAAAGTGTGGCCAACAAGGACATTGGGCCCCAAACGTGGGGTGATTATGACAACCATAATTCCCTTGAGTCGAAAAGGGCAAAAAAAAAGTGGATTGTGTAGTCCCATAGCACCTGAAAATGGCTATAGATAATGGTTTATAAACAATGACACCACCTCCTAATAACAAAACCCTTTTGAGGTGAAACTTAAGAGCAAAATCATGTAGACTTAGGCTCAAAGCAGACAATATCATACAAAGTGGAGGTATGAATCATTTCTATAAAAACCATAATTTTAAATTAGTTTTGTTATATATATGTTTGATTAATTAGAGTGTCAAATTTAACTAATTATTATTAGTGTTTAATTTAATTTTGCATTGCATCATTTTACTTTGTAGACCTTTTAAAAAAATTCTAGTCACAAATTGAATTTTAAGAAATTTCCTTAATACTTAACTAATTTTCCTCACATACTTCACACCTTGCAACATTTACCAAACCATCACCACCAGATTCCTCTACTCTTTTACGTCAACCCACATCTAACTCTATCAGATGAAGACCCACATGTATAGGCCTTTTTTTTCTTAAAGACCACACCATCTGAGCAACGCCCACACATTGCTTTCTCTCTCTCCCCCTTTCTAATGTTTCTTTCTCTCTTTAGAGGAGAAGGAAGAGAAAAATGCTTGTTACCTAATCTCATTTGTCTCCACATTAAACTTTTCATATTTGAATTAAATCATATTTATTCAAAATTAAAAATACTAAATAGGGAGACTTTGTAAACGTGCTTTGATGTGCACAAGAGGACTTTCCTCTTTGTGCTTGGGAGCCATACACAATGGGACCTTCCCACTATGTGAATTCCAAAAATAATTATTTTATTTTTATTTATTAAACAGTCTAGTTGTATTATCATCAAGTCGATTTGGTATTGTCCTTGGGTTTAGTGGGTGATGATACTTGGGAGAAGCTCCACCTTTAATCTAAGTGAACCTATCACTACTAACCCCTGTTTTAGAGGAAAAAATCTGACTTATTTTTAACAAGTACAATGTTATAGGATAAGCAGCTTCTTGCGAAGATATGTGGAGTAGAACTGGACCATAAAATTGGAATTATTCGATGTCTTCCAATTCCTCTAGAGCAAAATTGATTATGGAAATTCCCAACAAATGACATGTTATCTATTTGGAGCGCTTATAGACTTGTCTAGGACCATCAGTTCACCAACACCTTGACAATCTGGCCCAAGCTTTAGAAGTAAAGCTGCACTTTAGGTTAAGACTACTGTTATGGAGAGTGGTGCATGACATACTTCCTACATCTTAATCTCTGCAGTAGGTTGTCACAAGCCGCACAATTTTTGCCCCATCCTAATCATTGGAGGCTCATGAAGACTCTAGGATTCTCTAGAGTATTTTTTAAGCGTTGGAATCAATTAGAATACTCTAGAATATCTTAGAGAAATCAAGACAATGAGGTAGAGTCATGGAGTTTCTAGAATGTTTTGCAATATTCTAAAAGGTTCCATGACATTCTAGAAGGTTCCATAATATTCTAGAAGATTCTACACGGGTCCAGAATACTCAAGAAACATCTAGAATTCTCTGGAAGATTCTAAAACCTTTAGGAAGACCCTAGAGAATTCTGGAACTTTCTAGGACATTTGACTTACATGTAACATTACTAGTATATTGTAGAATTCCTTAGAGCCTTTTACACTTTGTACATAGTTTAAGTACCATGCTAGAATGTTCTAGGCTAGCCCTCTTTCCACATGATTCCATAATATTCTTGCGATGGCTCTTGGCCTATAAATAGGGGAATGCCCCTCATTTGCCGTCCATCCCTCCACACTTGTAAAGACTACTTTCATAATAGAAATCTTGTTTTCACTCTTATCACTCTCATAGAGTTCTTTCTTTGACTTCAGTAAACATTGTGCTTTGCCTTCTCACTTTGTCTTTGAGAGTTCGGGTGAAGTTAGGCTTACTTAGCATCGGGATTGTGCTAAGGCCGCACAGTTGCTTAGTTGAAAGATTAAGGCCGTGACAAGGTGCTACCTTGAATTGATCACATGTCTAGTGTATACACAACCCCGAGGGTGTGATCCATCTACTTTAGAGACGTGATTTGGCTGGTACTGTTTGATTTAGGGTATTTGAGGCTGTAGAACGGATGACAACTAGTGGGAAAGTAGACATGACTTCATTTGGTGGTTCTAGAAGGAGATAAGTAACGATGTCTACGTGAAGCATAAATGATCAACCAAGAAAGGAACAAAATTCACTCTACATTGAGGCCTGATGATTTATAGCAGGTCTTGTTCATACAGGGTATAATTAGACATATCTTATCTAGTTCTAGCAGAGTGATGCTTGAAAACAATTTTTTAGCTTCACTTAGAATTCAAACAAGCTACAACAATTACAACTTTGGTGTCTAGGCCATTATCCCTCTGCAATAAAGATCAAATTAAACATGGATGCTGCCTTTAAAGATAGTGATGTTGGATTGGGTTATCCAACCAAGGATGAACATGGTCAAGTCTTCTAGACTTTCATCGCCAAATCTACTAAACCAATATATAGGAGGTTGAGATTCTTACTATTCAATTGGTCTTGTGTTGTGTTGTAAACCAAGTGGAGAGCAATTGCAAAGTGGTAATAAAATGCCTTGACTTTGACGACTTCGCTTGATGACTGGCAAGCTCTTCCAACCTTTTATGACGCAATTTATTATTTAAGTTTGTTTTCTACTATTGAATTGTCTTGGTTTTCTAGAGATTGTTGTCTCTAGAATAGCTACCTAAAAGGGTGAATTAAATTTTGAAAAATTTTCTAAACATTTTGCAATTTTTGAAGTATCAGAAGCCAAACTCAATAACAAAATGCCTAAATAATCGTCACAAACAATAAATAATATAGGATATGCATGCAAAAGCAATATTTTCTATATCAATCACAATATGCAAAATATGATGCTATATGACTAAACATAACATAAGCACAAGTAAACACAAATAGATAATATAGAGGAAAGGGTAAGAGAGATACAAACACTATTTGTAGCAATTCGATAATATGTCTATATCTACTATTGTGAGCTAGACTTAACTTAGCCTTTTCTGCTACAATTTGGTGAGTTTTTCTACCTAAGCTCACTAGACCTTTATAACAGCCAATTTTACATAGAGATTGCCTAACCTATCAACCCCAACACTAGAAGGCTTGGAAACCTATCTCTCTTTTTTACTAAGCATTTGAAACACACCTTCACTCACTAGTGCCTCGTAACAAAGAGATTAATGAATACATTTTCAAATAACAAAGGAGATGTAGAAGCACACAATCAGAATTTAAACAAGTTTTGGCTAAAGAGATTTCTTTGTTTAAAGATAATCAAAAGTCGTTTTTTTTTTAAAGCACTTGGAATATGATTGAAGGTGTCAAAAAAATGTCCCAAAGGTTGAAAATAAGGATTTTATACAAAAAAAAAAAACCTACCTTAGTTGCCGTTGGAGGCTTGTTTCTAACAGGTAGAAATATAGCCATTGGAAAGCGATGGTCGATTGCTATATAGAGGGTCTAGTAGATCGGGCTATAGTGATCAACAAGACAAAAAAATTATAAAAGTCCAATTTTGACAAAAATAAAGAAATATTTCAAAATTGGCTATATTCAATGCCAAAATATAAACTTTAAGCTATAAACATAATAGAAAAACATTTTGAAAATATCAATTAAATTTTAAGAATATTTTTCAACTTTTAGCTCCATAAAACTTAAGTTTTCTAGTTAAAAAATACTTTTGACACTAGCAGTTATGATCAAAACTCTAAAAATTTTGATAAAAATTCTATGCATGCTTTAGCATCATACAAGCTCAAAAATAAACTTTAAACTATTTTTTCAATACTAGTTGATGTTTTTCTTCAAGCTCCAAATGCTTGGTTTTAAGAATCCATATTTGTGCTATAATCTCTGAACATTTTTTTGACATCCACTTCAAGCATTCTTGAGTTTCTAGAATTCATTAACAATTATAAAGCTTTATGCTCAAGATAAAATCATTAATCATGCATAAATAATTATTTGTAATTATCAAAATACTAAAAATTGTACTAATTAAAACCTTGTATCTAACAAGCTCCTCTTTTTGATAATGACAAACAAGTGATTTCTTAAGGTAAAAGGAAATGGAAAAGAACTTTACTTATGAGTAATACAAATATAACACAAATTCCTTACCAAAAAATTACTTTAGACACCCCCTTTGAAATAAAAAGTATGACTCCTTCTATGTTCATGAAACACTCGTTATTTTAACGGGTATGATTTTTGTAAAATCATATGAATAAAATATCACTTTAGTATTTTTACCAAGTCTCCGTAGTAAATATTTAAAACCTACCTATCACTCATCACTTCTACCAACCTTTTTCCGCTACATTAATGCTCAATTAAGTAGCCTCCTCATTTGGAGACATAGAATTAATTCACCTCAACTAGTAGAAGACATTGATATATTTTCTCAACCACCTTTTTAATGTTTCCTTCATCTTCTTCCACAACTTGCCCCATTTGCTCCCTCAATTATGTTAGCATTATTTGCTAAAAGTCTCCATGGGAAACAAGATCATATTTTCTTTTAATGCTCATTTGTTTCTTCCTACAACTTTTCCCGTAAACCTACAATTATCTCCCGCTCCTCAATTATTTTGATGCCTATTTATTCAACCATCACCACTCTTTTCTCTAGTTTCTCATTCTCTCCTTTCTCACTTCAATTTCTAGCTAAAGACACAAGGCATAAAGCTCTCTTTGTAGCCAAGTAACTATAATTCCTAGCCATGTTTGAAGCCACTTTGGAGTCAATTCAAACTTGATTTTTAACCTAAACTTTGGTATTTTTCAAAGGAGTTTTGAGGTAGGTTTTCTTTAATTCAAGCTTGGCTTTAGTATGTATTTTCTTCATATTTAATGCATGTTTTCCTCATTATTTGCAAGAAAGGCTAGAGATATAGTTTGATGATGATTTTGGTATAAAACTCATGAGAATATATTTATTATGATGCATACTGCCTACTTTGGAATGGTTTTAAAATTTTGAATAAGAATAATATGCTTTGGGTTTAAGAAAAACTTAACATTCTATAAACCTTGTATTATCTCTATAGGCAATAGCTCTTTCTTGAAATTTTGGGATTAGATGAAAATGAATTTTGTAAATTGGCTTATATATTTTAAAAGTAGACATTCTAAGCTTTCCAACGAGCTATAATGAGCCTAAATCGGAGTTATATTTTATTTTCTATGAATTTTTCAATTCTCAGGTTAGAAACTAGTAAACATATCAATGACAGTATACCACCCGTCTATCTTAAGTAAACCACCCAATAACCCATGTGCTAATTGTAGATAGTGAACCCAACTTTGTTCACCTTCTAATCCCTGATTGTCTTGCAACCGTTCCAAAACCATCCTAAGTGATTTATGAATCTTATTAGAAACTAAAAAATATAGATTTATATTCATTTATGGATGTAGTTATATGTTATGCTTTAGTTTTAATTGTTCTTATGCACACCTTAGGATCAAGGGTGTGTGGAGCTTACGTTAATTAAATTTCTGAGATTAAGAGATTGTTGAGAAGCTTGGAAGGTAGGGATTCTATTACTCATCTTTTGTAAGGTTTTTATGGAATTAAAATTGATTGTTTTACCATAAGATATATGTATTTATGTTGAACTGCTATTATATAAGAATCACATATGAAACTATGACTCGCCCTGTATTGATTAGCGAGGAACTTAATGAATTAACATATGTTGTCATAAGTTGAAAAGCATGGTTAGGAAAATTAACTCTATAAATAATGATGAAACATTGAGAAATTGTGAGATGTGAAGAGGGTGGCAGTTACATCCTTGGGCACGATACCCTAAAAGGTAAAATAGGTAGAAGGTAATGATGCTTCCTTGGGTTGAAAGTCCCAGAATGCACTGTACAGGAATCGACTTGGTGAGGACTCGAGGCTTGATGTCCCCTCACTGGAATACCCTCGGAATGTTTGGAGGGCGACCAAGCACGCCCATTTGGGTTTCGATAAGTGGAGTGTTACTTTATGTAATGTGGATACCTAGGAATAATGATGAATTGTAATATTTGTATATATGTATAAGTGTGAAACTTGGTAATGGTTAACTATGGTATCCACGAGATATGATCATAATAAACCTCATAATCTGGTATATGATGTAAATAAACTAACCATACAGTTTTAATGTGGTAATGAATAAAACCTTAAGGTGAGTAATGATTTTTCCTACTGGGCATGTCGATGCTCATCCCTATCATATTTACATCTCTCAGGTGGAACTCAGTGCAACTTATCTAACAAGGAATATGCAACAACACTGTTGATTTCATGTTAGAAGATCTTTGTTAAATTGTAACTCGTCTAGATTATGTAAGATTCGTATTTCTTTTGTGATGGTTGTGTTTAGTTATTTGGGAATTGTACTATGGTGATGATGACGGTTTTTTAAATAT
>CAMOHE010046780.1:0-31916 GCA_946598075.1 Artocarpus hirsutus | reverse complement strand
AATGAATAAAACCTTAAGGTGAGTAATGATTTTTCCTACTGGGCATGTCGATGCTCATCCCTATCATATTTACATCTCTCAGGTGGAACTCAGTGCAACTTATCTAACAAGGAATAGGCAACAACACTGTTGATTTCATGTTAGAAGATCTTTGTTAAATTGTAACTCGTCTAGATTATGTAAGATTCGTATTTCTTTTGTGATGGTTGTGTTTAGTTATTTGGGAATTGTACTATGGTGATGATGACGGTTTTTTAAATATTTGGTGCTACACTAAAAATTATGGTTTGTATTTTAAATGTTTATTTTTATTTTTATATTTGTTTAAAGACCCATGGGCATTGTTTAATGGATTTAAATAATATTGAATCTAAGTTTATTTTTATTTATTCAACACTGCTAACCCCCACATAGGGGCATTACAGTTCAACTACAATAGAATATAATAAATCACACTATATATCAAATCTTCTCCCCTAGTCATATAAGAAAATAAGCCAATAAGCAATCAACTAGCTTCTCCCTTTTTGGCATCAACAAAAAGATAGGAGACAAAGAGACTCAAAATATCCATATATCTAAAAAATAAACCAAAAGAAAATGCCAATACCCAAATAACGTCCCATCCACATATCCAAAAGAGCCACCAAATAGCCAAATATCAAACCACCATCCAAAATAAAAACACAAGAAAAATGGTTTGAAATCCAAAAATAGAATCTAAAGAAATATATACAAAAAGCCCATATACATTAAGTAAACTAAAACATAAACTAAATGCAAATAATAAAAGTTAGCAAAAAAACAAAAGTAGAAAAAACAAGGAGGTGGTTACACATACATGTTGAATGGCTAAAGTTCTTTAAGAGTGCTCACCATGTTAGAGTTGACATTTTCAAATTGGGAGTCGACATGGGATTGAAAAGAATCAAAACAGGATTTGAAGGAGTTAAAACAATGTGCAAAGCGTCAATCCATGAAAGAATAAAATGGTTTGAATCCCAGGATGATGATATGCATTCTCTTCCATTTTTTTATTGCAAAATGTGGCTTCAACAAAACTCTTGATGCTCCTTTTTATTAGGGTGAGGAACTTGACCAACTTCACCTCTCTGAACCCAAACTCCATTAACAAGTACACATCTTATTTTTTTTCAAACTTGAACCATTGAAAATAGTGTGACGAGAAGGTCTATATTTCTTGGTCTCGTAGAGGAGAGATGCCTCAAACTTTTCAAAAACTCTTCTTAACCGCATCCTATAAGGTAAAGTATTCCTGGACTTCCCATTAGATGCGTCAATCATTCTATTAATAATTATATGACAAAAGTTAACTCTAGTTCTCGATAGAAAACAAAAGAGCAATGGGATATCTAGGTTGGTTAGCTCATCCTTACGATTTCTTTTGGTATGAAATTTGAGGAAACAATATGATGGAGAACTCTAGCTCTCAAAAGTAGCTCACTAGACTTATAAGTTAATCTTATAAGGTACATCCCACTCAAAATCATTTAGAAGGGTTTGAAAGACATGAGTTTGGTCAAAAACTGAGCCAAAGGATTCTAAGCTAGTAACTGCAACACCTCATTTGGAATACCAAGTATTTCACCTAGGATTCGTAGATCTAACACAATTGTTTTTCCCTACAATTCACAAGTGATGGTTATGCTTCGTTGAGCAAAGAATGTTCTAACAAGCCTAGGATAAGCCCATGCATTTGTTTTTACCATACTAAGCCAACATTGATTTTCAAACAATGTTCTTCAATGCAAAAATCCAATCTCTTTAAAATTCACAGTTCTTCCATCAATAATCTTCTTCATAGCCATAGATTGTTAGTAATTTCTAACACTAGTTGGAGCCAAAATGTTAGGATCATGGATTACTTTAAAACAAATTAGTTTTTGCAATCGTTTGCCGCAATTTTGCCTCTCCTCCTTGATGGTTCTCTTCTTGAATCCATTGGAACAAAAACAACACAAGAAATTCAGATCTTGAAGGAGTAAACTCGAGTTAAATAAATATTGGAGTAAAAAAGGAGGAGTTTGGACCAAAAGATTGAAAGGAAAGTAAGTTTCTAAAGTGGTAGAAGTGATTAATCAATCAAAACTAGAATAATTTGAATGGAGGAGCAAGAAATTAACAAAGAGAGTGTTTGGGGGATAATTTTTGCACTCTTAGGGCTGAGAAAGAAAAGATGAAATATGAAAAAAAAAATGAGGACTTTTTCCTCTTTCAATCTCGTTGGGCTGGGTCTAAACTGGACTCCCCGATGGGTAAGTGACTGGCCTATATGTTCCTCAATTGACTAGAATGTTAGGATAGCACCCATTGTGCCGCTCTGTCACCTCTTTCTCTCTCTCTTTTTAATAGTTATAAAACAAAAACAAAAATGAATATATTCAAAACATAAAAACGAAAATAAATTTCAAATTAAAACAAAAGAACATAAATGAATAAAACGCATTAAAAACTAAACAAATTAGATGGAAAACTAAAACAAAAAATAAACAAGTTAAATGTGCTAGAAATAAATATGAAACGAAGCAGAAGAAATAGATCTGACAAACGAATTTTTTTTGAAAAACTTTGTTTATTGGGAAAAGCTATATAATTTTAATTAATAATAGAAAGCTTTGAGAATTTTTACAAACCTTGTAAAGATCTATTAGGGTATCCTAGCTTTCCTCTTTGACACTATGATCTTTCAAGCTAGGCCTCTACACTAATAGAAAGACGAGTAGACATCAAACTGTAAGAATAAGTTTACCTCACACTTTTCTAGATCTACTATGTACTCAGCACATGAGATAGGAGACCTTTTTTTTCAGAGAAAGAACTCTCGGTTTTTTCTCTCTATAAGAGTTACGTGAAAAATATTGATTTGTTGAGATAACTGTTATCTTTACCTTTTTATATTTGAGCAATTAGTTTTTTTTTTAATTAATTTTAATTTACTTTAAATCTGAAGTAACCACCATATCAAATATATAGGAAGGAATGTACTTTACATGATCTTTATCCCTTTTTTTTAAGTTAACCTTCGCATTTTTCATTTACATATAATGTGTGTGTGTATATATATATAAATTTATTAGTTTAAAAAAAACATAAACGTCCTTTACATAATAATACATACATATATATATATATATATAATATATAATAGTTAACGTAAACGTTTTAAAAAACGTAAACGAATTTCATTTACTTAATATATATATATTGATATATAATAAAATCTTATATGTATATGTACATTAAAATTCAAAAATAAATCACATTTATTTAAGAATAGATTTTAAATTAATTAATTAACTAATGTTCAGTTAAATGTGATAATATTTATCACATTATATTATGTGTCAGAGAGAACATTTTTCTATGTCAATTAATATCTTAAGTGTAAAATAATTAATTAAGAATTCAATAATTCCAAATTAAATATGTATAATTCATTCTATGTATTAAATCCAGTACAGTGTTACAAAGGTGACATTAGGGACCTATGGACTTATAACCCAAACTCCAATAAGGTTGACAATTAATTAAACTTTTTAATTAATGTGCTAAATTTATTAGTTTCAGTGTTACTCTACTAAAAACCTAAAACTGAATTCTTGAGATTATAGTAAAAAATTACTCGAAGAAAATTAGCAAGTAGTCCATTGATATAATCATTACATATAGTCAGTCCTCCATAAATAGTTCATAATAAGAGCTAGGTTCAATTTTTGTTTGCCTCTCTTATTACATCTTTATTCTTGAGTTTCAATAATTCTCTAATGAACAGTTAATTCATAATCTTATTATGAACAAGCGCTCTACTGTTCAAACCTCGAATCATCACTCAAGAGAACTATTTTTTAACTCTCGTAAGGAAGGAATAGATTCTGTATCTATGTAATATTTTTCCCAGCCATTTATTACATTATGTTTCCAAGATACTAAGTTATGATCTGTGTTTAGACAGATCTTACCATGCAAGTCAAAAAACATAATGTCATAAATAGGAGTCCAATAATATTCAGGATTAAGACTGTCAAATATATAATTATCATAGTGATAAATTTGAATACTCTATTTGTAATGGATGATCATTAGACTTATCTGGTCTAGTCCTATATAATTTTATTATATAAAGTACCTCTAATCTAATATCTCTACATTAATAGCCTAGATAAGACTATTTCATTCTAAATGAAATTAGACCGTACATATAATATTTAATTAAAGATCCCAAAACTTTAATTAATTATTATAGATTATTTAGATTATTATCTATAAATTTTATCCCTAAGCATATAACACTTATATGGTAAGTTTATAGTTACATAAATAATTATAGAATTTTCTTGATGTTTATAAATGTATTCATAATACATATGAGTAACCAAAATAATTATAAATATCATTTTATTTATTTATTAACAATATGTACAATGTCAATGCTTATAGGGCACCAATCCCAACAATCTCCCACTTGCCCTAAAGCATGTGAGACATGTCTATTGGACCTAAGTCTTCCAAATGTCCCTCAAAACTCTTTATAGTAAGTTCCTTGTCTGATTGAAAATAAAAATCAATATATCTAGTAGGAGTCAAGTTCTTACTAGAGTATATAGTATATATTTTCTCGTTCTCCTAAGATACTTGAGAATGTGATTAATTGCCAAACAAAGATCTAATCCTGGGTTGAATTCCATGAACATAACTTGCCTCTCCTAAATCTTTCATGTAAAATTGGTTGGCGTGCCATTTGTTTACATTAGATAATATCCTACATCATTCCTAATGACTAGGATATCATCTACATAAAGAACTAAGATGACCACCTTCTTATCTTTGATATACTAGTATACACAAGGTTCATCAATATTTTGATCGAAACCATAAGACTAATCGCTTCATCAAATCTTAAGTTCCAAGATCTTGAAACTTGCTTAAGTCTATAGATGGACCTTTGCAACTTGCAAACTTTTTGCTCTTGTCCTTCACTATAAACCATTCTGGTTGCACGATATAGATGCTTTCCTCAAGATAGCCATTCAAAAAAGCAGTCTTCACGTCCATTTGCCATATCTCATAATCAAGACATGTAGCAATGTATAAAAGAATTCGAATAATTTAAGCATAGCAACGGGCGAGAAAGTTTCTTCATAATCAACTCCCTCTTTTTGGGTATGACCTCTTTGTCACAAGACTAGCTTTGAAAGTCTCAACTTTCTCATCCACCACTCCTCTTTTCTTCTTATAGATCTACTTACACCCTATGGGTTTTATCCCTTCAAGTAGGTCTACAAGTTTCCAGACTGAATTGGAGTATATGGACTCCATTTCAAGGTTCATAGTCTCTAGTCATTTCTCTTTCTCAGAATCTTCCATTGCATAACAATATGTCAATGGATCATCCTCACCATTATCAAAGATAGCAAGATGTGCTTCTCTAATTTTCGTGTAGCGAGCAAGTGGTCTCACAACCCTCCCACTACATCAATGTGGTATGACATTTTGATCTGGAGATGTAGTATTCGCATTTTGTCCTTTGACAACGGTTGTCGGTTGTAGTTTGATCTGATCATAAAGTAACTCTTTAAGTACAACTTTGCTACGATGTTTATAGTTTGTCATATAATTATTCTCAAGAAAAGTGGCATTTGTCGATATAAATACCTTCTTTTCTTATGGACTATAAAACAAACTCCCCTCGTTCCCTTTAGGTATCCCACAAACAAGTATACTTTAGAACGTGGTTCCAACTTCCTGGTCTTTCCTTTGAGCATATGTGCTAGACACCCCCATATATAGATATGTTGCATACTAAGTTTGCGACCATTCCACAACTTTAAGGGTGTTTTTAGAATAGACTTAGATAGAACCATGTTTAGAAGATATATTGTCATTTGTAGCGTATATCTCCATAATGAAGTGAGTAATGATGAGTAGCTGAGCATAGATCTCACCATATCAAGCAATGCCCGATTTCTTTCGTTGGCAACACCATTCTATTGTAGTGTTTCGGTGTAGTGAGTTGTGATACAAGACCATGTTCTATCAAATAATCCTTGAACTAGTATCATTCCCCTCCTTGATTAGATCGAAGAGTCTTCATAGACCTCCCTAATTGCCTTTTAGCTTCCGCTTGAAATTCTTTGAACTTTCTAAAAGTTTCAGATTTCCTTTGCATTAGGTACATATATCCATACCTCAAATAATCATCAATAAATGTGATGAAATATTCGTAACCACCATGTGCTCGTACATTCAATGGACCACAGATGTTTGAATGTATTAGCTCAAGTAATTCCTTGACCCTTTCGTCTTTTGCAGAGAAAGGCCTTTTAGCCATTTTACTTTCAAGACAAGATTTATAAACTGGTTGAGAATTAACTTTTAGTTCTCTTAAAAGACCATCTTTTACTAGTCTGTTAATTCTATCAAGGTTAACATGACCTAATAAAAGGTGCCATAGGTATGTTTTATTATCAGAAGAAAACTTTACTTCTTAGGTTTTGGTTGTTTAACTTTGAACATTTTTGGTATTGAGTAATGATTTTTCGTTGGGCCTCAAGGTGTAAAGCCCATTTTCTATATGTGTAAAACAAATATCCAAACCATTTCTAGAAATATTAACATAATTATTATTAAAAGAAACATTAAACATTTGTTCAAATAACTTGGAAACAGAAATCAAATTTCTACAAAAACTAGGAATGTAATAAACATTATCCAAAATTAAAAACTTATTTCTAAAATAAAGTTTAATGATTCCCACTGCTCTTGCTAAAACAACCTCTCCTGTTCCCATTCTCATCATTTGTTCCCCGTCGATAAGCTCTCTTGAAGAACTAAGCATCTACAAAGAAGAACAAACATGGTTAGTTGCCCCTAAATCAATTATCTAGGGTGAAGTATCATCTTCAACTAAACAAGCTTCTAAAACGAGTAAATCTGATTTACTGTTGTTCTTCTTTTCTTTGAGCTCCTAAAGATACTTCTTACAGTTTCTCTTCCAATGCCCAACTACATCGTCGTGGAAACATTTTCCTTTGGGCTTCTTTTGCTTTAAGCTCCTTTTGTTGTTACTTTTATTCTTCTTAGGTTGCCCTCCATATTTAGACTTACCACTTCCTTTAGTTCTCTTCCTCTTCCTATTATTTTGAGCAGAAGAGAAGGGTTGAGCTTCTGCAATATTTGGCTCAGCTTCTTTAGTCTTTTCTTTCAAAATAGACTCAAAGGTTTGTAGCTCATTAAGCAACTCAGTCATGTTATATTTCATCTTGTTCATGAAATAGTTGCTCTTGAACTGAAGGAACGCAAGGGTTAGAGTTTCTAAAATCAACCTCATTTGAGAGGCTTCATCTATCACCACCCCGTTTATCTCGTCCTCATGGAGATAGTTAACTATTTTAAGAACTTGTTCCCTAATCGAGACTGTTGCCTTCATTTTGGCATTCATCACAACCTTAATAGCTTTATGGCATGCCTTTTCAGAAGGTTTGCCAAACATGTCTTGCAACGACTGTATTATCTCATAAGTGGTCTCCATGTTTTCGTGCTTTATTTTAAGCATGTCAGACAGGCCAGCCAAAAGGAAACAGTGGGCCTTGTTTTTGCCTCGATCCAACGATCATATGCTTCTTGTACATTACGAGAGGCATTGGAACCAAGCAGTAGAGGACATTCCTCTGTCAGGACAAACTTGTAATTTTTGTAAATTAGCATTATATTCATGTTACTCTTCCACTTGACAAAATTATCTCCGGTTAATTTTTCATTTGAGAGAATAACGATGATTGGATTAGACATTATTGTTGTAATAAATAAATAAACGACATCAATTAAATGGTTGTATAAACATCATAAATATATGTTTTGGAATTGTAAACGTGATGCATGATGCATATGAAAAAACACATAAAATATTTTACTAATTCCACGATTATTCAATTTTAATAAATAAAGTGCTGCAATAAGATAGGTCAAATTATTTATGAATTGAATTGAGACATTCTCAATTAATAAATATATTTAAAATATCTCATATTTTCTATATTTATTAATAACCGTTTATTTTGATCAAGATATAATTAACAAATTAATTATATCCTTATGAGTGTAACATACTATTTCAGATTTTAACAATTTAACTTAAAATTACCACCGTAGGGTAGGTCAATTTTGAAATACATTGTAAAATCTTATCTCTTGGAAGCTAACCTTGTTATTGATTTAAATGGACACCCTTCGTAGGAAGGATGAAATCAAAGTGTTACGAGGCACCACCTAAATCTCATGGTGTGGTGCTAATAGTGGAGATCGCATGTTATATTGTCATATTACTTTTCGTCACCCATTATTTTAAAAAGATGTGTTTTATCTTATGAAACATCTTATGTTTTATAATTCTAGTAAATAAAAACAATTTTTAATTACTAGGTTACATTTTGTGTTAATAGAATCTCATCTTAATTACATTTAAATAAATTACCAGATTTTCTAAAAATCTAGATCTATTATGAGTTATCTAAGCTACTTAACATTAAACAATTTAAAATTAGAAAAGTTAGAATTAATGTGAATTTTACCAAGTTTTAACTATTAAAACTAAAATCACATTATTTTGTTAATTAATAAAATAAATTAAAATTCTATAAAACCAACCCAATTAATTTAATCTCATTAAATTAATTCTAACACATATTAAATCATTTTATAAACAACTTTATAAAAAAATGAAATAATATGCATGTATACATGTCATGTTACAATGACTATAAGTAGACACTTTTCTATATGACATGTTATAATACATGAACATATTATCATAATCATCACATAAAATAATAACATGAAAATAAATAATCGATTTTTGACCAGGTCTTTTTAAATAATTAAAATTACAACCCATAAATAACAAGATAAAAAAAATTACAGGGTCTTCTTGTAATTATATATTTTCCTACTCCATTGAAGTAGACTTCACCAGGTGGTTTATTGTGTAAAAAACTGCTAGGTTACCTTGAAAATCTTGATAGGCCCAAGTTCTTAACTAGGCCCGCAGTCCATTGGGTTATTGAGAGTAACCAAATGGACTTCATCTTTTCTCAACAAATTCTCCTTCAACAAAACTACATCTGCCACTCCTTCAAATATCCGCCGTACTTCTGCGATGATCCACAGCTGCCACTATTCCAGCCCATTGATTTCAACCTCCGTCGACGAGAGCATCTTCACGACGCTGGCGACCAGACGCACGTTGCTTGACCATGCTCCTTCGCGAGACTACATCAATCAACCGTGTCGCTTCCACGGGACAGTAGCGTCCGACGCTGCCATCAGTGCTGCTGTCTGTTGGTCACTACGGAAGGCCGCAGCGCTTAAGGCTGAGCCGTGAGGCTTGAGGCTGAGCGCTGCCGTCACCTAACAGCGGCTCATGGAAGCACTCGGCCGCTTCTTCGTTGACGGCCAAAAAACGTGAAGAAAATTTGAAAAAGATTCATGGTATCCAGTATATGCAGATATACGTTAATGGAGGTAAGAAGAGAAAAAAATTTTCTTGCAGATGATGTGCACGTAAAAGATGCTATTCATGCACTTTATACAGCACATGAAGTACAAATTTGTTTATTACTAAGAACCACGTGCAGCTTATCTACGTTGGCTTTTTTTTTTTTTAATCAAAAGTGGCTGTAAGTGCACTTAAAAATGCTGACGTCATGACAAAGTCATGTTGCACTTTAAAATGCACATAAACTTGCACATGAACTGATGCGCAACTCTTTTGTTTTTTTTTGACCATACACGTAAGTGCATCTCCTGCATATTAATGAGTAGGTGCATCTCATGCGCTTAATGAAGACGTGTGGAGGAACTTTGAAAGAAGAAAGAGAGATGAAAAAAATAAAATAAAATAATAATGATAAATTATAAAAAGTCTATGCTTTTTATGATTTACATAAATTTGATATAATCAAATAAAAATAAAATTACCAATCTAAGAGGATCATATAATTTACGACTAAAAATCCATTCATAAAATAACCATACATCACATGAACAAAAATTGAAAAAAAATAGAAAGTGCTAACAAACATGCATCAAGAACATAATATTATCAAAATAAAATCTCGTTAATTAAAATTATGTATGCTATAACTCACTCTGATGCCATTTGTTAGAAATAAATATGAAATGAAGCAGAAGGAACAAATCGTTGATAAACAAAAATTTTCTGAAAAATTTTATTTATTAGGAATAGCTATATAATTTTAATTAATAATAGAAAGCTTTGAGAATTTTTACAAGCCTTTTGAAGATCTATCAGGGTATCTTAGCTTTCCTCTTTGACACCACAATCTTTCAAGCTAGGCCTCCATACCAATAGAAAAAGGAGTTGGCGTCAAACTGCAAGAATAAATTTACCGCACACATTTTTGGATCTATAATGTAATCAACACATGAGATAGAAGACCTTTTTTCAGAGAAAGAACTCTCGGTTTTTTCTTTTTGCAAAAGTTACATGAAAAAGATTGATCAGTTGAGATAACTGTTATCTCTACCTTTTGTATATGAGTAATTAGTTATTTTTTAATTAATTTTAATTTACTTTAAATTTGAAATAACCATCATATCAGATATATGGAGAGGGATATATTTACATGATCTTTATCCCTTTTTTTTAAGTTAACCTTTGCATTTTTCATTTACATATAATGTGTGTGTATATATATATAAGTTTATTAGTTTAAAAAAAGCATAAACGTCCTTTACGTAATAATACATATATACATATATAATATATAATATATAATAGTTTACGTAAACGTTTTAAAACGTAAACGAATTTCATTTACTTAATATAAATATATATAAATATATATATATATATATATTGATATATAATAAAATCTTATATGTGTATGTACATTAAAATTCAAAAATAAATCACATTTATTTAAGAATAGATTTTAAATTAATTAATTAACTAATGTTTAGTTAAATGTGATAATATTTATCACATTATATTATATGTCACAGAGAATATTTTTCTATGTCAATTAATATCTTAAGTGTAAAATAATTAATTAAGAATTCAATAATTCCAAATTAAATATGTATAATTCATTCTATGTATTAAATCCAGTATAGTGTTACAGAAGTGACATTGGAGACCTATGGACCTATAACCCAAGCTCCAATAAGGTTGACAATTAATTAAACTCTTTAATTAATGTGTCAAATTTATTAGTTTTAGTGTTACTCTACTAAAATCCTAAAATTGAATTCTTGAGATTATAGTAAAAAATTACTCAAAGAAAATTAGCGAGTAGTCTATTGATATAATCATTACATATAGTCAGTCCTCCATAAATAGTTCATAATAAGAGCTAGGTTCAATTTTCGTTCACCTCTTTTATTACATCTTTATTCTTGAGTTTCAATAATTCTCTAATGAACAGTTAATTCATAATCTTATTATGAACGAGCGCTCTACTAGTAGCGACCCCCTCCCCCCTCCCTCCTCCCCTGGGAGGAAAGATAGGAGAGGAGCGCCACTCATCATTCGTTCATGCATGTGAAAATGAGTCAGTTCGGCAATCTGATCAAAGACACGATAGGAAAAATAATCAAATCTTAACTCAACCTTAATGTGAAAATTATCTTATCATTAGCAGCGGAAATTTTAAGATTACAACACTTCCACAAAAGCTAAAAAATCCCCTAAATGTCCTCAATAACAATTCTTAGTTTCTAATAACATCAAAGAAATACTTAGAAATAAATATTCCATCTTAAACTCGTCATGGGACCTTAGACCATTCTTGCTCAGTCATCTACATCATTACTTGGAAGCTCACCTGCATCACGAGAACTATATAAGCATAATGCTTAGTAAGTAAACCACGGTAGTTCCACATAAAACATACTTTCATAAACATACATTAGTTTTAGGTTTTTGGGCCCATAGCATAACGTTAATCTCAAGCAATCAGAACCCTTAACATTCATTCATAGATGGTCCCTATCTTGGAACATGCTTCCTCAAGGATTTGACCATGAAAACATACATAACATTGGTTGGTTCATGACAACAAGAGAGTTCACATCATACTCATGAAAAATCATCAAAAACATCTTTAAACATATTTATCATAACAACATATATAACTTTAAAACATGCTTTAAAACATACTATTGTTCAAGTGATACAATGGAGGGTATACTTACACAACCCATTTACTCATGATCATCTTAGATTCTATACATCATTATTTCTTCATTCTTCACATCACACAATATATCCCTTCATATTCCGATGAAAGCCATAGAAAACCTTCATGATTTTCTATCCTCTCTTTATGCATTCATATGTCTCCTTAAATATTGTGTCCTTAATCTTATTTTTCCTTTTCTAATCTTAATTTCTTCCTTATTCCCTCATGGTTCATCCCCTCATTTCTTAAGTCTCACATAAACATCTCTCTATAATGTCTTTCTTTCTTTCTCTATTTCTTTCATTCTCTCGTCTACTCTCTCTCTCTTTCACATTCTTACTCTTAGTAGCAAAATAAAGAAAGAAAAGAAGACGAAGAAGAAACATGAAGATTGAGAGGTTGAGAGGATTTGTGAGCGAAACATAGCCTTCTATATAAGAAACAAATCTTTTATAAAAATGGAATGCATTCTCATGGGAGGGAAAAAGAAACTAAATACAAAAGTCAATGATTCAATAGAGGAAAATATAATGATAGTATCTTGACTATCCATGAATAGAATTCTAAATAAGTCAACTAATCATCCAATAAAGGAATAAAAGAATTAAAGATAATTTCATATTCCAATATTAGCTTCACTTGCCTAATTTCAATTATAAAAATACGAAACCTATCCAGTTATCATTAAAAAGTCAATTATCAAAATATAATGATAATATCTTGACTAATTAGAGGCAATTTACACGTGGGATTAGAGGAAAATTAGAGTAAGAATCAACAAATTAGCTCCTACTTACCATATATCAACTTTCAAAAATAGGAAACCTTATCAATTAAATTCAATTAATCAAAAGTCAAACATTTCATTTCCTTAAATGAGGAAATAAATCCAAAAATATATCAATCAATCAACAATTATTATCCAATCATATAAAAAGTCAACTATTCCCCCATATGGAATAAGAAAAGAGAAGATAATATGTTAATAAATCAAAATTATACCGTGACAAACACACTCATATATACATAAATTTCGTTAGTCATTATCAACTTTCTCAAAGTCATACACGGCTACCAAACATTGTAACTTACACATATAGTGCACATTACATTAAAAAAAATATAACATTAATAATGTATTACTTCCCACTTGCTATTCATACTCACACGGAAACTATATCAATTACACACACTCATATATATAATTCACATTCACACAAAAACACATATAAATTATAAAATATGAATAGTCATTTTCCACTACAATTATACAATAGTACAAAATATTGTGCACATTACATTAATATATAACATAACTTTTCTTTCTTTTATTTTTATACGAATTAACCTTATATATAGAAATATATTAATTCTTATATTACGTAAAGATAAGTATATATATAGAAATATTTATATATAGAATATAACATTTATATATATATATATAGAATACTAGTAAATTAACTTGCAATTAACATATAAATTAACGTTTATTTATATTTAGAAAATTTATATATTTCTATATATATATAAACGTATTAATACTTATAAATTAACATACTAGATATATATATATATATATATATATATAACACCTTTGCATGAAGTTCTATCACCCCATAAACACATGACAATTTCATAAGTAAAAAAAAATCAATACATAAGTGATAAAAATACAACAAATTCATATAATCTCAACTAGACCCCTAGCTTAAAATTTAGGGTGTTACACAACTGTTCAAACCTCGAATCATCACTCAAGAGAACTATTTTTCTAACTCCCGTAAGAAAGGAATGGATTCCATATCTGTAAAATATTATTCCTAGCCATTTATTACATTATGTTTCCAAGATGCTAAGTTATGATCTGTGTTTAGACAAATTTTACCATGTAAGTCAAAAAACATAATGTCATAAAAAGGAGTCTACTAAATACTTATGATTAAGACTGTCAAATATATGATCATCATTGTGATAAATTTGAATACTTTATTTGTAACGAATGATTATTAGAGATTCATAATTATCTAGTCTAGTCCTATATAATCTCATTATATAAAGTACCTCCAATCTAATGTTTCTACATTAATAGCCTGGATAAGACTATTTCATTTTAAATGAGATTGGACCATACTTGTAATATATAATTAAAGATCCCAAAATTTTAATTAATTATTACAGACTATTTAAATTATTATTTATAAATTTTATCCCTAAGCATATAACACTTTTATACTGAATTTGTAGTTACATAAATAATCATGGAATTTTTTTGATGTTTATAAATATATTCATAATACATATGAGCAACCAAAATCATTATAAATGTCACTTTATTTATTTAGTAACAATATGTACAATGTCAATGCTTATAGGGTGCTAATCCCAACAAAATGAAGGTCAATACTAATAATTCAAACCAAAATACTATTGAAAACAGTTAAATATGAAAAACAAAGTAAACCATAACATTCAAGTCAATAAAGAACTCATAAAAATACTAATTTGCACAGGTATAAAGATCAATTAATGAAATAAAAAATATACATATTGGACATCTTAAACACTTAAGTTCAAATCGGATGCACCTAAAATGCCAATACTTCTTCTAAAATAATAAATCTACCAAGCACAAAAGGATTTGTGACTATGTCTATAAGTTGACCATCGGTGCCTATAAATTCTAGTGTAATATCTTCTTTTTGCATATGATCATGCAAAAAATGATCTCCACTCTCTATATGCTTGGTGTGTAAGTATAGGACTAGGTTTTTGGACAAGCTTATAACATTAGTGTTGTTACACCTAATTGTCATGTGATCATAACAATCTAAATCCAAAAATGTTTATTTCACTTCCAAAGGTTTTTGTACACAACTACTAGCTACAGATATGTATTCGGCTTCTATGGTTGATAGTGCAACCAAATTTTGCTTCTTAATAAACCATGACACTAGTGCAAAGCCTAGAAAGTGAGAAGTAGTACTTGGTTTTTTGCAATCAATTGCACAACCGACCCAAATGGCATTGAAATAACTTTGTAGGTCTATGTGTGTATCTTTAGGATACCACAATCTCAAATTCTTAGTCCTATTGGATGTCCAGAAATCCTTTTAACTATACTAAGATGAGACTCTTTAAAATAGCTTGAAATCTAGCACACAACCTTACACTAAACATGATATCCTTCCTACTTACAGTCAAATAGAGTAAGGATTCCAATCATATCTTGATAGTTAATAATGTTCACCATCTTGCCACTTTCATCATTATATAATTTGATGGATGAGCTCATTAGAGTAGCCATTAGCTTTAGGTCTTCCATTTCAAATCTTTTGAGAAGATCTATTACTTAATTAGCTTTGTTAATGAAAATTTCATCTTTAGTTTGATTGATTGAAGTCTAAGGAAAAATTGAGCTCTCCCATCATGCTCATCTCAAATTCATTATGCATATATGAAGAAAATCTTCATACAAAATAACATTAGTAGAATAAAAAATAATATCATCAACACAAATTTGAACAATAATCAAATCACCACCCTTAGTATTTATGAAAAGATTAGTATTCTCTTTTCTTATTGAAAAACCATTTTGAAGGAAAATTTTTTTAAGTCTATCCAACCTCTGGAACCTTGTTTCAAACCATATAAAGCCTTTTTTCCATTTAAAAACATGATCCTGATGTTTATGATTTTAAAAACATGGTAGTTGTTCTATAAAAACTTCTTCTAAAATGTAAAATGCACTTTTGATATCTATTTGATAAAGATTAGACCTTTATAGTAAACGAAAGAAAGCAATGTTCTAATAGACTCTAAATAGGCATCCGGGGAAAAAGTCTCCTTATAATCAATCTCTTCTTCTTAATTGAAATTTTGACTCACTAATCTAGCCTTGTTTTTTACAATTACACCATGCTTGTCCTTTTTCTTCCTAAAGAGCCATCCAGTTTCAATCATGGATTAAGAACCATAGGAATAAATTCCCATACATTATGTCTTTAAAATTGATTTAACTCTTCTTGCATTACTAAAATCCAAGACTCATCATTTTTGGCATCTTTAAAAATTTTTTGTTCAATTTGAGCAAGAAAACCTAAAATGTTGGAAATATTTTTAAGTGATGATATAGTTCTTATTCCATGTGATGCACTACAAATTATGACTTTCTTAGGGTGATACCTCGATTCATTTGGAAGATGGATGTAGGATGTGCTTTGTAATTTGGATCTTCAAATTATTGTGATTGTTGAGCTTGAGGCATCATAATTTTTTATTGCAAAGTTTCTTGGACTCCTTTTTCTCTTTTATCAATTTCCAAGTTCTTCATTCGATGCTTCAATCCCCAAGTTCTGCTAGGTTTCTTTTGTTAAACACCCTATAAGCTTTGCTTAAGGATGAATATCCAAGGAAAATCCTAACATCAAACTTTGAATCAAACTTTCATAAATTGTCTTTAGTGTTTAAAATAAAGCATTTGCAACTAAAAACTTTGAAATATCCTATGATGTGCTTTCTACCATGCCAAAGTTTATAGGGAGTCTTATCTAGTTTAGGCTTAATCAGAACCGTATATATGATATAACATGCCATGTTAACGCTTTGGTGCAAAAATATTTTAGCAAATCATTTTCATTCAACATCAGCCTAGCCATTTCTTACAAAACTCTATTTTTCCTTTCAATAACATCACTTTGTTAAGGGGTTCTTGATACCAAAATTTTATGCTCATATCCTTTTTCATTGCAAATAGTTCAAACACGTCATCATCAAACTCATAGCCATGATCACTTTTAATTGAGGTAATGATGTAACCTTGTTTGTTTGGAACTCTTTTGTAAAAATAAGAAAATTTCTCAATGCCTCATCTTTATTTATCAGAAACAAAGCCCAAGTAGATCTTGAAAAATCATCTACAAGTATAAAGGCATCATTGCAAATGTCTAGTGGTAGGAAATCAAATTTATTTAAAAGAAGTCCTAACATGTTTTTTTAATAGACATGCATTACAAATTTTATCTTTTGAAATGGGAGTTTAGGCAACCCCTGAACAATATCCTTTCTAGAAAGTGTCAAAAGTAAATACATGCTAGCATGTCCAAGTAATCTACACCAAAGCCAAGAATCGACATTTAAAACTAAGTGGCATTGGTTTTTATTTAAAAATTTTCAATATTAATGGTATAACCGTTATTATTTCAGTCACCAACAAACATAATCTTTACTTTTTTATTATCATTAGTCAATTCATCAAATGCTCTAGATACCTCAATATAATCAAACTCATTGCAACCATTCTTAAGAGAGTGAGACGAAGTTACCTCATCTTCATCAAGAGGAATGAAACATATATTGGCATCTTCTCTTGCCTCTTTCTTATTGAATTCTTCAAGGTTATGTTCATCCCAAATAGCTTAGAGAACTTTTCTCAATTATTCCTTCTTGCTTCCTCTCTTATCACTGTTCTTTCTAAGAGGAAAACCTAGTTTTTTATGATGTGGTTTCTTTCAATCAAAGTAGATGATATCATCCTTCTAAGATTTTTATCCTTGATCATCATTCCTTCAAGAGGTTTTGCTATTGTTCATCTTTTTGTACTTATCGACATACATGGTCATCATGTCCAAGTTGCCTTGATCAATAATGAGATATTTATTGTCTTCACCTTGTCCATCATCTTCCAAGATGGATGTCTTTGGAGCAATCTCTTTTTTCTTTCTTATCTTTTTTTTTTTTTTGGTTTTGCTTTATAGTAATCTCACTAGTCATCAAGGAACCAATAAGTTTATCTAGGGGTTGGGTAATGAGATTCTTGACCTCTTTCAATGTAGTTCTCTTTACATATTAAGACACTGACAAAGATTGAACAATCTATTAGACTAGGTACCTTAAGGATTAAATTATATAATAGTTTTTGGAGACATTTAATCAATAAAGAGTTTATTATTTATTTCATATATCGAATATATTCTCTTTATGTTCATTTATGTAGAATGTATGATAAGCAAACAAAAATCTAATACTATTAATCAAAACCTTTAAGATCATGTATATGATGAATAGATTATGCAAAAGACATGAATCTTAAGGTAATAGGCTAAATATATAACATCTGCAATCAAGGGAATAAAGTTAGGTGCTTTATTCATGTGAAGATTATTATGTTGTCTACATTCCCAAAGGAAGATGACTTGTCTTGGTCATCGGAGTTAGACTCCACAAATAGAAACATTGGTATAAACACTCAAATTAATTTTATTATTCATCCCTAGGTAACGATTATAAACCATGGATAAAACAATTGAAATGATAGTTAAACACTCAAATTAATTTTATTATTCATCCCTAGGTGACGATTATAAACCATGGATAAAATAGTTGAAATGATAGTTATACACTCAAATTAATTTTATTATTGACCTCTTCTAAGAACTATATTAATAAAATTAATAGTCAAAGAAAGTGATTATTATTATATGCTAGATTAGACAGGTCTTAAATGGTATATACTAATCAGATAGGATCTGTGTTTCTAATTGAATTTAGCAAGTCAACTCCTAGGCTACTTAGGAATTATCATTGTAAGATTGTGATTTTTACAAGGTTTTGACATATAAACACATTATATATGTTTGTTTATATGTATGCGTTTTCTTACTAAATTATTATTATATGTTTGCTTATATTTGATATATGAATCTTTATTATAAAATAATAATGTCTTAAAACATATCATCCTTGATACTTGACAAAAATACTTTAACTGGCGAGAATTATAATGGTTGGAAATAGATCTTGAATATTGTCTTATCTTTTGGGAAAGTCAAATTAGTCTTAACCACACCATGTCCTCTTGCGCCTACTGAAGAATCTACTAATAAAAAATTCCAAGCGTATGATTGTTCGAGGAATGCTATCAATCATGACTAGCATGAATAATGTGCTATAGGCTTAACATAAAGACCATGAAATTGCTAGACAGATCATTGCTAATATTGAGGACATGTTTGGAGGCCAAGCCATCATAAAGTGGCAAGGCACTCTTCGAAAGCTTCTCAACTACCCAAAAAAAATAAAATTAGGGACATCATAAAGGATCTCATGATGTATGTCATGGGTTACCTTGCTAAGGCTCAAGCCTATGGAGCCGACATTGATGTTGATTCATAGACGACTATAGTTTTTGAGACTTTATCTAAGGAGTTCATCCTGTTTAGAGATTCATACAATTTGAGCAATAAACATGATGTAACCTTAACTAAGTTAATAAAGCAGTTGTAGGAGCTAGAAAACCCGATCCAAGAAGCACCGGCTAAGGGCAAGGCAAACTTAGTAGTTGCATTTGGTTCCAACAATAATGGAAATAATCAAAAGACCAACAACAATAAATCTTCTATTCTGGCAAAGGGCATGAAAAAGAAGAAAAGGAAGACGAACCTGAAGAAGTTATAGTGCTTTTTCTATGAGAAGGTCAGGCACATCAAGAAGAATTGTAAAGACTTTTTAGCAAATGGAGATAAGTGTGAACTTCTGGTTATTGAAACTTATTTAGTTAAAGAATCAAATGACACTTGGGTCATAGATTCTAGAGCGATTAACCATGTTTGTACTTCTCTACCCTCTACAGGGGTATAAGGAAATAAGAAGTATACTAAATGAGCACTTTATGATACAAAAGGGTGATGGGACTCTAGTGGTTGCGAAAATAGTAGGAGACTTCCATGTTAATTTTGATAGTTATAGAAATTTAGTTTTAAGAGATTGCTTTTATGTTCCCAAGCTTAAAATAAATTTAATTTCTGTTGTTTGTTTACTAAAAGATTCTTAATCAATTTCTTTAATAATAAAGTTGTGATTTGTGAAAACAAATCTTTTATCTGTAGTGGATGGATGCAAAACAAACTATATTTTATCAAACCTAAGATGGACTCACTACTAAACACTAAGATAAATGATAACTCTATTAGGCTTAAAACTTCTCACTCTAATAAGATTTATCTTTGGCCCTTATGATTATGACGTATAATCTTTAATAGGATTCAAATGTTGGTAAGGGATAGACCTTTTAAGTAATTTAGGGGTGGAATCTATAACATAATGTGAATCTTGTTTGGAGGGTAGGATGACCAAAAGGCCATTCAAATCTAAAGGCAATCAAGCCAAAAGGGTTTTAGAACTTGTGCAAACTAATGTTTGTGGTCCCATGAACCTCAAGCTTTGAGGAAAGTACAAGTATTTCATTACTTTTATTGAGGACTACACAAGATATGGATATGTTTACCTTATGTATCATAAGAACAAACTTTTG
This sequence comes from Artocarpus hirsutus, assembly GCA_946598075.1. Classification (NCBI taxonomy): domain Eukaryota; kingdom Viridiplantae; phylum Streptophyta; class Magnoliopsida; order Rosales; family Moraceae; genus Artocarpus; species Artocarpus hirsutus. The sequence goes on along the minus strand of CAMOHE010046780.1, from coordinate 11,387 downwards.
ACAAGTTCAAGGACTTTTAAGTGGAAACAGAGAAGCAATCAAATAAGGCCATAAAATCACTTTGATTGAATCGAGGCAATGATTACCTCTACGATGAGTTCTTAGGAAATTTAATCGAGAATAAGATTTTATCTTAATTGACTAAACTTGGCACTCTACAGCAGAGTGGCGTAACTGAGAGAAGAAAAAGCACCTTGTTGGACATGGTTAGGTTCATGATGAGTTATTCTATATTACCACTATCTTTTTGAGGAAATGCACTACAAACCACATGTTATCTTTTCAACAATGTGCCTTCAAAAGCTGTTCCTAAAACTCCTTACGAGTTGTGGAGTGGGAGGAAGACATCCTTGATTGCATATGAAGATGTATTGCACATGTCCTTGATAAAGAAGCGAATAAGTTAGAAACATGTTTGGAATACGTGTTTATAGGATATCCAAAAGGGACAAAGGTGGTTATTTATATATCCTAAAACAAAATAAAATCTTGGTTTCAACGAATGTGACTTTCCTCGAGGAAAGTTATATGAATAACTTTATGTCATAAAGTAAAGTGGTACTCAAGGAGATGGCAAGTGATACGATCACTTTAGCCATTCCAGTATAAACCAATCCAATCAATGTAAAATAGCTAGTAGAATAACAACCTAGGGAGGGTTGGTGTAATGGGAGGATCTGGCATCAACCCAAAGGTATATGTTTAATGGTGAAGCCTACTTGGCTGAACCGGTTGAATACGATATGGATCCTTACACTTACAAACAGCTATGGAGGCTATTGATTCAAAACTCTGGATAGAAGCTATGAATGCTAAGATGAAGTGAATGAAGACTAATCATGCCTGGGTACTTATGGATTATCTCAAAGGGTTAAAAAACATAGGGTGTAAGTAGGTCTACAAGAGAAAGAAGGGTGCAAATTGGAAAGTTGAAACCTATAAAGCTAGATTGGTAACAAAGGGATACACATAGAAGAAAGGAATCAATTATAAGGAAAACCTTTTTGCTTGTAACCATGCTTAAGTCCATCGGTATACTCTTGTTCATTGCAGCCACTCTTGATTATGAGATTTGATAATTGGATGTAAAGATAGTTTTCTTGAAAGGACGTCTTGATAGGACTATTTATATGGTACCGCCAGATGGGTTCGAAGCTAAGGGTAAAGAGAATTAAGCTTGCAAATTACTAAAGTCTATTTATGGACTTAAGCAAGCTTCCTGTTCTTTGAACATAAGATTTGATCAAGTGATCAAGACTTATGGGTTTGAACAAAACATGTACGAACAAAATCTAGATGAACCATAAACACATTAAGGATGGGAATGTGATGTTTTCACTGCTCTATGTAGATGACATTATGCTTATTGGCAATGATGTTGCAGCGTTGTCATCAATCAAAGTTTGGTTCAGTAAGTCGTTTGATATGAAGGACTTAGGTAAAGCTAATTATGTTCTGAATATCCAAATCTTTCGAGATAAGGAGAACAAAATGATAGCTTTATTCGAAGCTTGCTACATAGATAAAATTTTCAAGAAGTATGCAATGCAGAATTCTAAGAAAGGTGGGCAACCATCTAGGTCTGGAATTGCTCTTTCTAAGAAAGACCATCCAAAGTCTGATGAAGAAAGATAATACATGAAGAAGGTGCCCTGTGCTTTAGCAGTGGGTAGTCTCTTGTATCCTATGCTTTGCACATGAACTAATATATGCTATACGATCAGGATAGTAAGTCAATTCCAATTGGATCCAGGACCAAACAATTGGGTTGTGGTTAAGCATACTTTTAAGTATATGAGAATGACTAGAGGTTATATGCTAGTGTATTCCAATGAGGATCGAACACCTCTTAGATACACTAATTCAAACTTTTAATCTTGTTTAAATTCAAGGAAAACAACTCAAGGATCTATATTTACTCTAGGAGGTGGTGCCATTATTTGGAGAAGTGCTAATCAAGATTGCACTTTTGATTCAATGATAGAGGTCGAATATGTGGCTGCCAGTGAAGCTTCGAAAGAAGCTGCTTAGCTTTGAAGTTTCTTGTGGACCGTGAGTCATGTGATAACGGACATCATGATGAGTGAAAATGTGTCAATATATAAGATCATGTCTGAGGACAATATAGCCTATCGAGGGCAAAGGGACGTGTAACATATCACATTTACTCACTTAGGGCAAGCGGGACATTGTTAGACCAAGTACTCTAAAGATTAAATAATGTAATAGTTTTTGGAGACATTTAATCAATAGAGAGTTTAATATTTATTTCATATATGAATTATGTCCTCTTTATGTTCATTTATGTTGAAAGTATGATAACCAAACAAAAGTCTGAGATTGTCAATTTAAAACCTTTAAGATCGTACCTATGATGAATAGGTAATGCAGAAGGTATGAATTTTAAGGTGATAGCCTAAATATATAAGGTCCGCAATTGAGGAAATAAAGGTGGACGTTTTATTCATGTTAAGATTGTTATATAGTCTACATCCCTAACAAAGGATGACTTGTCTTCGTCATCGGAGTTGGACTTTGCAAATGGAAACATTGGTATATTGTCATTGGTGACGATATATTATATTAGGACTAAAGATGAATTGATTTGATTAATAATTCCATTTAAGTATATTAATTCACTTTAGACAGTCACATCTCAATCCTAAAATGAATCAGTGGGCCTGTATTCTTGACTTATGTTTTTTTGATGTACCAAAAGGTGAAAACCTGAATTACATATACCAATATGTTAGAGACATGACTTTTGAATGATGTAGACTCGTTATTGATAGATATGAAATCCATAGCTCTTTTTTCAAGTTAATGATATTCTCCTGCAAGCATTATCTTGTAATTGAAAAATTGAAGAGCTCAACTATTTAGATATATAAGTGTAACCAAATGATATACTATTTGTATTGATGGTAAGTTTCTCTATGGTGAGATAATGTAACATAAGATAAATATAATTAGGAAGGAAAAAAAATATATCAGTCAGCCGATTATTAAGATCCTATGGGGATGTCATACATTATGATATGTCATAGACATATAACTTGTTAGAGTTTCATAATTTATATATAGTTCAAGAGTGTAGCTCCAAAATTTTAGTGGAATAGCTTTCGTGTTGATAATTATAAAATATACAAGTCAGGTATATGTTATTTTATAATTATAGGCGCTCCATCTATATATGTCTATCGGGTCCCTTTCGCTTGCTCACAATATTTTCTCTAATGATATGGTGTATTTTTCTAACATATTGATAGCTTGTGTTAATTCTTAATATTGGCTTAAATTCAATTGATTGGATTTAATAATTCATATTAGTTTATTGATTAAATTAATATTGGGAATCAATTCAAAAATAAACATGTTGAATTATTTAAAAAAAATATTTTATTTGAATATAGAATTATTTGTATATGACTATTTCAATTAGATCACTTTGCCATCGGTTTACTTGCATTTAAAATAAGGCCCTATGAATGATACCTTAGTCAAATAAAGTTGTAATTATCCAATTGGTTCAAATCAAGTGAATTTGATAACTCTAACAGACTAAAAAACGTAACTTCTTGGTCATCATTAATCAAGGCGGTCGATCGCCATACACTGGGGGCGGTTGACCAACCCTGCTTTATCCAAATCATGTCTCATGCATTTTTACTTTGAGATTTGATTCTAATTTGAATTTTGATACTAAATTTTATACAAATAAATTCCCAATGACTCCTTATATATCCTTATATATAGGACACATGTTCTTATGCTTTCCTTATCATTATTAACACTAAAGGCAGGTAACTTGAGAGGTCTAGAGAGATATTCTTTTGAGAGAGAGAAATTCTACTACTCTAAGTGATTATTGTTCAACACCTATAACAATAATTTTGATTTTTCTCTTATGATTGTGGGGAGAGTTACCAAGACAAAATTGAACGAAGTGTGCCCACTCATACCCTGATCATAGAAAAGAGAATAGTAAAAAAGGCCAATTGGTTAAGACTCTTTCAAATGCAATTCTCAATAGTGATTCTATCAAGCAATTTTTTATTAGAAGTGCAATTCCAATTCTAATAGATATGCAAGATCTTTTATTAATTTATCGTATATAGCATGCCTAACTCGTTTATGAAATACGCCTTTTTCAAATTTACTTTTTTTGAGATTTCAAATTACTAACAATATTCATAAACCTTGTGTACATATCGGTAATAGACTAATACTCTTCCATTTGAAACATTTCATAGTCATAAAGAAGGTAATTAATTTTAATTTCTTTCACCTGGTTAGTACCTTGAAGAACAACCTTTATTATGTGCTATATTCATTATGCCTATTTACAAGAGGTTATCATATTAAACTCATTCCTATTAAGTCAGGATGTTAATTTTTTATGATAATCCTCGTTATACTCACTAGGTCCTTAGGTACCATTCTAATATCTACTTCATTAAAAGGCACATAGAGGCTATTTCAATAATCCTCCACAAGCCATAATCAATAGAGTGCAAGAAAATTCTTATCATAACTTTTCAATAATTGTAGTCAACTACAATGAAAAGCAAAGGTCCATTGGTAAACTTGCCTTTCAAGTTTTGAAAACTTTAAGTAGCCATGCTCAAGATTGCTGAATATTTTTAAAGAAAAAATGATCGCCTTGCTCTAATACCAATTGTTGTCCTAAAATTAGCTATTAGAGAGAGAGATAAATTAGATTCTAAAAATTTTTCTAAACTTTTTGCAATTAATGGAGTATTAAAACTAAAACTCAATAATGGAAGGCCTAAATAATCAAGTCACAAATATGAATCAATCCAAGATATGCAAAAGGAATATTATCTATATCACTCACAATATGCAAAATATGATGCTACATGACTAAACATTAGATAAGCACAACTAAACACAAATAGATGATAAAGAGGAAAGCATAAGAGAGATGCAATCACCATTTATTGTGATTCAGCAATATGTTGACTTCTACTGTTATTAGGCTAGACACGACTCAACCTCTTTTGCTATTTTGATTGACACTCAATATGATCACACCATGTATAACACAGTGAGTTTTTCTACCCAAGGCTCACCAAACTCTATAACCACCAATTCTAATCAAAGATTGGTTAACCTATCAACCTCAAAATTAAAGGCTTAGAAGCCTATCATTCATGTTCTAGTAAAGATTTGAAACATACTTTCACTCATTAGTACCTCCTATAAAGAGATTGAATACAATTTGAAATAATAAAAGAGATGTAGAAGCACATAACGAAAATTTTAAACAAGTTTTTGACATAAGAGAAGATTTTTTTGCATAAAAATGATCAAAAGCTATTTTGAAGGAAAGGACACTTGGAATATGATTCAAGATAAGTTCAATGTGTCAAAAAGTATTCCAAAGTAAAAAATGAGGTTTTTATACCAAAAGCCTAGCTTACTGGGTATTGGAGGCTTGCTTCAATTGGCTAAAATTATACCCATTGGACAGGGCCGATCAATCGGGCTATAATGATCAGCAGCTTCAGAAATGCAAAAAGTCTAATTTTGATGAAAATAAATAAAAAATTTCCAAACTAGTTAAATTTAATAACAAAATACAAACTTTAAGCTTTTAAAATAATAGAATAACATTTGGAAAAATGTCAAATGAATTTCAAGAATATTTTTCAACTTTTAGCCTATAAAAACATAAGTTTTTCTAGCTCAGTTATGATCAAAACATGAGCCAGAAATCTTGATAAAGATTCTATACATGCTTTAACATCATACAAGCTAAAAAATAAATTAACTCTTGTTTTTTTATGGCTTTTGACGTTTTTCTTCAATCTCTAAATACTCAGTTTCAAGAATCCATCTTCACGCTATAACCTCCAACATTTTCTTGATATCCACTTCAAACAATTTTGAGTTTTTAAAATTCTTTAGCATTCATAAAGCTTCATATTAAAGGTAAAACCATTAGTAATACATAAATATTTGTTTATTATTAGCAAAATACTAATAATATTATACTAATTGAAATCTTGGAGCTAATAGAAATTGTAACAGGGGGCTCATGAGATTGTCCCTTATGCATTTTATCATTATTCTCATATGCACTTCAACTTAAGGGAAACTACCCCATGTGGTAACTAGTCTTGAAATCTTAGATTAATAAAATCTAAGATATTTTATGAAGGAAACTTTCATGTTGCTAGGAAAAAAATTTTCTAGCACTGTGCCAGAAGTATGATAATTTGTGAATTTTATGTTAGAATTTGCAAATTTAAATGTTGGAGTTAGGTATGTTACAATGTACTTGGAAATTTGAAAGGAATACGATAACTTAGGAGTTTTACGTTAGAATTCACAAACTTTAAACATTGAAGCTATAAAAGTTGCAAAAGACTTGTAAACTGATATGGTGTTATGAAGGCACCATAAAAGGACCCAAAAAGGAGAGGGAACATTTTGTTCTCTTGCCCATGTGTCAATCTAAGGACGTACATACTCTTTGACATAGAATAATCTAAACTTACATAGAAGCGTTGATTGGTCTTTCTCCCTTAGCCTGACACATGGGCAGGAGAACAAAATATTCCCTGTTCTTTTTCGAATGGCTTTCTTACTCTCCTTTTTATCCTTTTTTTCATTATTTTTCTTTTTTCCTTTCCTTTTCTTTTTTATTTCTTTTTCCCTTTGTTGTTTCATTTTTTTAGCTTCTTTCTTTTTTTCTTTTTTTCTTTTTTGCTTTTCTTCTCCTTTTTTTTTTGTCCTACCTCTTTCTTTATTTACATAGTCTGTGCCTCATTTTTATTTCTTACTTTTTCTTTTTTATTTCTCTTCTATTATAATATTATATATATTTTTAGATTCACTTCATAATTTTATTTTATTAATGTGTATCTTAAGAATACTTTTTTTTAAATATCCTTATTGCATCCTTTAAAATATTATTTTGTCATCTATGATGTCCATTTTTTGTTGCTATTCCTTTATAATATTTAAGTTTTTCTAGCCTTTTTTGTTTTCACTCCTAAATATTTCCTTGCTTGCGCATGGTTTTTTTTTTTTTTTTTCCTTTGGTGGGTGTTCAACTTTGCTTTATAAACTCATTCCTCTAATTTACTCCTACTGAAATATTTTTTCTCATATATATCCTCACTTAAATACTTTTTAAGTGACCTTCTCAATTGCCATTTTCTAAAGTATCTCTAATTTAATTTTCTATATGATTTTGCTATTTTTTTAAATATGCCTTATTTGTCTATACATACTCACACATTCTCTCTCATACACACATTTTTAACCAAAACTTGAAGCATGCATTTTGAACCATTGGCTCTTTTTTTTTGTTTATTTTTAAATCTCGTATTTACAAATAAATATATTAAATATTTTTCTCCCCAATCTGCTCTTATTAAAATAATTTTTTTTTATCAAATGAGTGATTATGTAAACATTTTTTGTAGTCAATTTTTTTCCAAACTATGACCCCTCATAAATTTTTTCCCTAATTACTCCCTCCAAATAACTTTTTCTCACATGTGTTGCTGCCTAAACATTGTTATCATGTAACCCTCTTAAATACTTTTTTATATGTACCCCATAAATAATTCATTATCCAATTCTCCTTGGACTTTTCCTAATAAAATGTGCTCCATTAACTTTTTTTTGTCTAAACTAATCTTTTTTGAAATTTTGTTCATGAATTTTGTTGACATCTTATTATCAATTTAAGTTTTGATTGAAAGGATTTTTGCCATTTTTGTGAGAGTGATTTTTGAACTTAATTGAATCTTTCCATAGTTGAATATTATTTTCTGCTAATTTTGGTTTTCGAAAAGTCAATTTCTAGTCGAAATATTTGATTTACCTTGGAAAAATTGGATTTGACTAAGTTGCCTTTTTAGAAATTTTAGGCAACTTTCCTTTTCTATACAGGTCAATGATTTTGTTTTGTTTGGGTGGATTGAGTTATTTATGAAAAATGCAGGTTTCTTGATATGACATACAGGAAAAGTAATCCATGTTAACATACTGAAACATATATTGAAAGTCTTTCTTTTCTAATCATGTTTGTCAACTGAGCTATTTAAGGTAAGTGCAATCAAGAAAGCACATGTCATTTATTTTTGGAAAATCTATACTGACAAGTTTGTGACAATCTTTCTCTATTTCTAGGTTTCTTATTCTCTAAAAAGTAATTTTTGGAGGCTTACTTGACTTTGAACTTGATTGATATTTACATGAGTCAATTTTTGGAAGGTATTATGTTGCATACTCAGGTTGATTTGATGCAAATCAAAGAAATCCTAGTTTCCTTCTTTAGCTACAGGCTATATGAATACTTCCCGTATTTAGCTTGTCTGTCAAGACAACTCAGCATTGGCATGTTGGCATCAATGAAGAAAGACAGGGTAAACTGTAGCAGATATGGCATATTCGAGGATTTCAAAGGAGAGGTATATCTTGGTTGATTGTAGCAGATTTAAAGCCATTTTTAAGCAGTTGAGTTGAAGAAGAGCTGCACTATAAATAAGCCCTTAAGCATAAGGAGTTTCTTGGAGAAGTCATTGTAATTTCTTTTCATTTTTCTACATGTTCTTATTAAGCATTAGTGTGAGAGAAAACGAGAGCATATTATGGATCAACCATTGCTCTCAATGTTATAAATCTATCTACGTTGGCCCATCTACTTGGAGTAGGTTAATTAGACCAAAAGTGAGCAATTATTCTTAGAGTAGGTTAGTTAGATTGAAGTCAAGCCACACAAGCTGGGGCTTGCAGAGAGGCAGAGACATTATGAGTGTAGGATTGGTAGAGTGTTAGAAGACGTAATTTCAATTTCCTTGTAACTGTCATTCCAATAAATAAACTCGACTTGATACTATAGAGGACATTTAGTGTTGTAAATGTGATAGGTTTGTTCATATTGTTGCCTACTGTGCTAACAAAAGAAGCAAAAACAAAAATAAAAGGCATCATAAAATCTCTTAGAGTGATTATGATGTAGAGGTGTCTGAACAGGAGTCTATAACCAATTGTGTGTCTTTTACAACATGAGTATAGAAACAAGAAAAAGAAGATGAAGAACATGATGTTGCTTAAAGATTGGATGAACTCCAAGATGCATATGAAAGCCTGTATAAAGAATGGATGGAGGTAGTTTTAACAAATGTAAAACTTTAGGTGGAAAACTAAGACATGAAAAATGAAATCACCTCATTGAAGGAATAACTTGCCTAGGAGACAAAGAATCAAGCGTCTATGTTAGAGGAACTCAAGAAATTAAAAGAATTTATGAATAAGTCACTACAGCAAGTCGTGCATTTTGTTAGAAGCTGTCGTCATATTTAACTAATAAGCTCTAAAGGAGTACCAAATTAAAGCTTGCAAAGAATAGGGCTGTTATTGAGTATAGGTGTCCTGTAGAGGATTGGTTCTAATTAATTAGTTATCGACTCTAATACCTAATACACATTAACAGTAAAGACAAATTGGGAGATTTTAAATTAATTAACCAACCTAATAAATTTAAAGAAAACACAAGAAAATAGATAAATTCAAAACAATAATAACAAAACTGGTTAAAGCATCATTCTCCACTACAAAACAATTACTATAAAATTAACCATAGATTGTTCTTAATATTCTATCAAATGTCCCAACCATAGATAACAACACGCTTTGTTGTCTCAATCTTTCTTTATCATGTTGTTTAATAAGACAAGCTCTTTATTTAATCTCTTTCCATTAAATAACCTACAACAAGCTTTCTAAATTCATACTAACAACACATTAATATAAGAAAGATAGTTGATCTAAGCAATAAACATGCAAGTTTGGCTCATTTAACCTAGGTTATATGCTACATGCAATCATACAAAAAGTCGACCATAATCAATGAGTACAATTTGTTACTAATGATTAGAATAATAAGACAATTACTTATCAATCATCCTAATTTATGAATAGATAATTCTCAAATCTTATTTAGTTACGCACCTAAATAAAACAAAAAAAAAATGATCATGAACAATAATTATGATAGAACATAAACAATCTCAATTAGCAAATTGGAAAATAATTAGGAAATCAATTATATAATCATGTCTAGCATTTTGAAATCATCCTCAACAAAAAATAAACCTAAACTAACATAATAGAAAAAGAAAAGAAAGAAGGAAGAAGGAAGAAGAAAGAAGAAGAAGAACGATAATGGCATTTAAGAGTCTTCTAAGCCAATGATTCTTCTTGAGCACTACAAGAGCCTATCTTTTATCTCTCCTCTCCTTTTCTCTCCTTTGGCGAAGAAAAAATAGTAAAATGTCTTTTGTTTTGCCCTAATATGATGGCAAGGCAAGGTGATGATGGTGATGTAGGTTAGGGTGAAGCAAGACAGCGACAATGATGAAGGTAAGGGTAAAGCAAGGTGACGGTGGTCAAACTCAAATATGGCTCCTATGGTAAAACAGCGCACTAGTGCGAAGGCAAGTTGCAGAATTCATAGCGTGCTAACACCACCTATAAAGTTGCCCTTATCAAGCCTCGGTGAGGTGAACCTTGCCTTATTCTAAGACCATTAACAGCCAAGAAAGGTGGTATTATTCATTTAACTATCGTTGTGGGAGGAAGGGTGTGCTCCCCACGATCCCCATGAATGTCCTTCACTACATAGCACTAGGGGAAGGTAATGTGCACGTTACAATTAATAAATGTTATGTAATGGACTCCCCTTTACCTTTCCCGACATAGGAAAATAGAGACATGAGCGATGCTCTTGGAGGATTTATTACTTGGCCTAAAGTGTGGTGCCTATAAATTCTCACATACAAATTTAGCCAATAATAATATGTTTACACTGCATTATAATTATTACTAAAATGCCTAGATTTTATTAATTTTATTTTAGATTATTTGGTATAGTATAAAGGCTTAGTTTCCTCAATCTAAAAGTTTGATGTGCTAGATTAAACATGTTATAATTGTTAGACATGTATGCCCTAAGGAGTAAAAATGTAATGAGTTTTTGAAGACATTTTTATCAATAAAGAATTCATTTATTATTCATATACCAAATCTTGTCCTCTTTACGTTCATATTTGTTGAATGTATGATAAGCAAACAATAGTCTGAGACTGTCGGTCTAAACCTTTAAGAATTGGGCATATGATGGACAGATTATGCAGAAGACACGATTCTTAAGGTGACGGTCTAAATCATAAGATCCGCAATCGAGGGAATAAAGTTGGACACTTTATTCATGTAAAGATTGTTATGTTGTCTACATCCCTATTGGGAGATGGTTTGTCTTGACCATCGGAGGTGGACTCCTTGAATAGAAACATTGGCACGTTGTCATAGGTGACGATGTGTTGGATCGGGACATAAAGTGAATT
>CAMOHE010046778.1:20266-54903 GCA_946598075.1 Artocarpus hirsutus | reverse complement strand
AAAGGAGTTTTTAAAGAATCATTTTATGATTATTTTCGTTTTGAGTATGTTCATATATTTTAAGGATATATAATTTTATAAATTTTGTGAATGTTTGTTTACTGTATTTTTATAAAGTTTTCTTCCACATTTAAAGTTTTAAAACTTGTTTTAAAAAGATTTTTTTTTTAAGTTCGGCCTGCCGACCATGCTGGTCGGACTGCCGAAGTTTTTCAATCGGCCTGCCGGTTGCCAAGCATCGGCCTGCCGATCTTTTGGATTTTGAAAACCCCATTCTGCAAGGCCTCTGACGGCCTGCCGATGGGTGACCTTCGGCCTGCCGAAGGTAAAAGTTCGGCCTGCCGGCCGAGACATGTTCAAAGAATTTTGTCTTTTGTTTTTCAAAGGCCATTTAATTTAAAAAATATTAGCAAACTATTTATACAATGTCTATGGGAAAAGCAAATTGTTTTAATTAAGAATGATTATGATTTCTTATAAAGTATATTTCTATATTTCTATAAAAAAAAAAAAATGTATGCAAAGATCCTGGGAATGCTTTTCCAAATTATGAGTGCAATTACATGTTATCAATTGCAATAGTTTGCTCCAATTAATGTTTTAAAGAATGAATGTAACGTTATCTGTGACGTCCAAAAAGGGGGCGTTACATTCTTAACCCTAACACGACCCGTTTTGATACGGGTTGACACGAACACGACCCGTGCCAACCCATTCCTTATGCACAGTGTCAAAAAACAAGTTTTTGACCACAATCTGATTGTGACCCACAACCCGTCTATAACCTGTCTACACTAATATATATAACATTAAAAAAAACATAAAATTAGATGAGTTTCATACCACAACAACAAGAAGATGAGTGATAAGAGAGGTAGGGTTTGATCTTTTAAGGGCTTGTATTATATCTGATATAATATTAATCATAGGTAAATTTTTTAAAAATTAATATTAAACAGGGTCAATAACGGGTCATTTTAGTGTCAGACGGGTTAACCCGAACATGACCCCTTTTTTGATGGGCCAGTTTTTGATCGACACTAAAATGACCTGTGGTCAAATTTTTCGACACTAACTCACAAAAAACGTGTTGGATTCATGTCGTGTCATTGTGTCGTAACTTGTATTACCGGTCCTAGTCCAAAAACATAAGCTAAACGGCCCAAAACACATCAGCCCGATCCCTACGCTACTACCACAAATCTTACGAAAAATCCCATATTTGTTCTTTCACACAATTGTCATACCGCAAGCTTTTCGAGTCCGGCCAAATCAAATTCGAGTCATCATACTTTAATAGTGTGTTTGTCTGTGTGCATTATAAAGTATTTATGATAAAACGGTAATGACCCCTAGGCTCTCCCTTACCATCTAAACTTTAAAATCCATTATTTTTTCAAAACTTCTCACTATGTCTCATAAACTTTAAAAATCACAACTTTGCCCTCTGAACTTTCAAAACTCTTCACTTTAGCTCATGAACTTCCGATTTTCTATTCAAATAAACGGAATTAAGCTTATTTGAGAGTAATAAAATCTCATTTTTGTCCTTACAGGTGCCCATATACGAATCATATTGGCTTAATTTTGTCTATTTTGAATAAAGAATCGGAGGTTCAAGGGGCAAAGTGAGGAGTTTAGAAAATTCAAGAAATAAAGTGATGATTTTAAAAGTTTAAAGGAAAGGTGGAAGAGACCCCAAAGTTTAAAAGCCATTAGCATTAATAACTAATGGTTAAATTAGTATATACCAAACATAATTGAAAAGATTGAAGCAGAAGTTTTTACCGCCAATACATATTGTTCCCCCACTCACCAAGTGGGGAAAAAAAAAATCCATAGTTGTCTCCAATAGCTACATGTTAAAACAAAACTCCTCAAATACCAAACGATGCATGACTTACAGGTAAGTCCAAGCAAAGAAACTCAAGAGCCGCACCGCAACATTACTTGATACGGAAAGAAATTGATTTTTTTTTTTTTTTTGAGAATTTTCATTGCAACTGCTTGACTGAAATATATATCCTTTTCTTTGAGATCAAGAAAATCGGTTTATCTATCTACTTCCCAAATTTCCTCAACTAACTCCCTTACACAATTCCTGCATTGCCGTCAAGATAATCGGAAACTTTTAAGTTTTTCTATGCTACTATCTAATCCCTCCTCATTGCAGGAAGCAATAGAATTGGTCAGCACTCCTCTGAGATAACTACGTCTTAGAAGCTTACTTCACGTCTTTCCGCAAAAAACTTCCCTGTTATTGCTTGGTCTGGAAGCAAGGCAAGCCATACTCCGGTATCTGCTCCTTCTTCTGCTGGAATGTTCCCAGAATAACCGGTCATTGCAGTCTTTACCCAGCCGGGACAGTAATAGTTTACGTAAATCCTCTGGCCTTCAGGCCTATCGGATAGTATCCTCGCCATTAGCCTCGTGTCTGCATTGACGGCAAGTTTTGATAAGGAGTAGTCGGTAAATGTTTGAAGCCACCCGCCCGATTCCCAAGTGCCTTCTTCTACTTGTTGCAGGAAAGTGGATATGGTACGGTCAATCAATTCTTCCGAAAGTGAATCCACGTCACCAAGTTGTTCTCTCAAGGTCACATCTGCAATTCTCTGTCAGTTGAGCAATTATATTAGTTTAACATGACCGGCAAATCTGTTTTTTAAGCAATGATCAAAGGAAAATGACTGATCAATCATTTTCTGAATGGTGTGAATAAAATCTTCCCAAGGTTGGCTATATTTTGAGAAAAACAGTCCAATTCTTCTCCTAATTTGGCGAAGAGGATCCATTGCAGACAACGTCACAAACATGTAATTTCAATTGTTTACTTCATTTTATGATAAACAAGTTAAATAAGTAGTTGAAGCCAAGACCAGCCCATTTGGTTAGATAGGGTGGGATAAGGGAGAAATCCCAGGCTTGATTCCTAGGAATTACAAGCATCGTCTCCAGCTTAATGTAAATCCCTGATGATTGAGGATATTGCAGGTTTTGGTTCCAATAAATGGGCAAGAATTTTACGGCGGTGTATGGTGCTAGCAGTTTTGTGGACAACATGGAGGGAGAGGAATTTTAGAATTTTTGAAGAAAAGGAGTTAGGGGCGACAGATATTTTGAGAAGGCGAAATTCCAAGCCACGCTTTGGACTTCCACTGACAAGGAATTTAAGGATATTCCATTTTCTTTATTTAGTTTGAGTTGTTAGATGCCATCGGCTGTTAGTTCTTGGTCGCTTGTTGGTGGTTTCAGACATTTTGTTTTCTGTTTTTGGCTTTTTGTTTCTGCCTTTTTTTTAAGGATATCTCATTTTTTCCTGTTGTTCTTAGATTATTCTAATCAATATAGGGTCTTTTCTTATCAAAAATATACATGTAGATAAAAGAGTAGCTTACTAAGATTTTGCAGGGGCAAGCTGAAAGTATTGATCAATAACAGGGGAGGCAAAACGAATGTTCACTTTTACTAGGAATACAAGCTAAATCTCGTATGATACTAAAACCTCAATTAGGCAGAATAGAAAACAACGTATGCTTATAAAAATGGTTCCTATGTAGAAATCTCCTTTACACATAAAAAACTTCGCTACTGAAGAAAAAAAGTAAAAGAGATAAGGAGACACGTGCAATGTCTGTATACAAAAAGAGATGCACGTAAGGAAGGAACGTGTTAGAGTTACCGCTTACATTTCGTCTACCGTTTAGTCTGCCTAGTCTTGAGCTCACATTCACAATACGCGCACCAACGGCTGAAGGCTTCATCAAGGGGATCATAGCTTCAATCATCTTTTTGGTTCAGAAATAATAGGTTTCTATGACCATCCGGGCCTGCTCGGCAGAATCTTCACTTCCAATATTGAAATTAACACCAGCATTATTTACCTGAAAAAAGGAAAAAAAAAAGATAAAAGAAGTTAATTATAACCTCTTCAACAATATGATCTATGGTGAACCTAGGGAAATATATTGTAGGACTATCTGTGTTTCTGATCAAAATCTG
This sequence comes from Artocarpus hirsutus, assembly GCA_946598075.1. Taxonomy (NCBI): domain Eukaryota; kingdom Viridiplantae; phylum Streptophyta; class Magnoliopsida; order Rosales; family Moraceae; genus Artocarpus; species Artocarpus hirsutus. The sequence continues at coordinate 50,904 of CAMOHE010046778.1, read as the reverse complement.
TAATATATAACTAGCATTTTTAAGATTCATTACATAATTATACCTCTTATTTTTAATAATTTCGTAATTGGTCCCTTTGTATCCTTTGAATTCATAAAATTTATTTCAATTTAATTCTTAGCAAACTTTTTTTTTCCTTTTTGGGGGTGGGGGTAGTAAATATACTTTTTGTTGACACCTAAAAAATATAAAACACAAGATCTTTTGTTTTAAACAAAATGATGCTTTTAAGATTTTTATGACTTTTAAGCATTTTATAATTGTTCAAGAGTAGTCATGCCGTTCCACCCAATTTTTTCAAACCCAGCATTGTCAAGTTAAACAGAATTTTGAACAAATTGATAATCCCTTTCCAATGAAGTAAAAGCCGCAAAGCAAGAACAAGTATTTAAGCAGAAACATTTAATTTTATTCAAATTGTGAGATTATAAGAAGTAATGAATAACGGACGACAGGCAGCCCACCAGAATATCCAGACCACCATAGTTCTGTTGTAGCCAGTCAGCAAATTGCTTAATGGACAAAGGGTCTAAAACATCAAGTTGATGGAAGGCCACATTAAAACCACCCTCTTGTAAGACCTTAGCTGCTTCAAGGCCAACATTACTGTCCCTGGATGTCAGCATCACCGTCAATCCATGAGCGGCAAGCTGTCTCGAAATCTCGAATCCGATTCCTCCGTTACTGCCGGTTACCACTGCTATGCTCTCTGCGGACCCCATCTATGACAATGATAAAATACACAAGCAAACAAATATACTTCTCCTTGGAACAAAGAAAAATAAAAAATGTCATTCTGATAATCATCTTAAAAAATGCCAACCAGAACTAGTCCAGTTAGTTTTGCAAAGACGCTAGCGTTTTGGTGTCCATTTGGTAGGGATATTCAGGGGGAAAAAACTTTGTGAAAAAAAAAAAAACAAAGAAATCTCCATTGATACTATGTTTGGTAGAGGAGAAAAGAAAAAAGAAAGAAATGATGGAGGTATGTTTTAGTGGATTTAATTAATCTATCTCAGAAGTTCTATTCACCACTATTGGTAATAACAAATCACGTATATGATTGTATCGAAACTGCCGCATAACAGTGTAGAACCTATAAGTTTCACATTTTGCAATACGAGCATACGACAAATCTATCTATTGTCACACATGTGGTAATGCATCACTAATAAAAATGAATAGCCTTGTTCATCAAGAAAACAAAGATTTTTAGAGGAAAAGAAACGCTACTACTTGCACGAGAGTCAAATCACTTATTCATACTCATTTTGTAAATCAAATTAATACTGACTGATTGGCAAAGTAGATTCAACTTATGTACCTTCATATTATTCTAAACAACCTAAAAAAGAAAAACAAATTCTTTTTCATTCACATTTTCATGCCTGGTAAGTTTTTGTTTGATTGCATGTGAAATGTAACCTAGGTTAAATAAACCGAACTTGTGTATTTATTACTTAGATCAACCTATTTTTCTAATTTTAATGCTTCCATTAAGTGAAATTTAGAGAGCTTGTTCTAGGTTATTTAATGGAAGTGGATTATGTAAAGAGCTTATTTATTTAACGACACAATAAGAAAGGATTAGGAGAACAGAGCATGTTGTTATATACGATTAGTAGCTTTGGTAGATTATTTGGAATAATTATGTGTTTAATTGTACAGTTATTGTTAATGATGGAGACTGATTCTTTACCAGTTTTATTATTTTTGTTTTGAATTTATTTATTATCATGTGTTTTATTTAACTTAGTTATTTAGTGAATATTCAAAACTCTCTTCATGTGTTTAGTTTTATTGTGCCTTAGGTTTCAGTATCGATAACTAATTAATTAGAACAAATACTATGTGGAAATGACCCTTGCTTATTTATGTTCAATAACGACCATATTTCAGTAAGGTTTAATTTAGTACTTTCCCTGAAGCTTTCCACAGGCTAAAGACATTACACCGATTGCTTCTTAGCAGCACACCCAATATATGGAGGGCTCACCAAAACATATTTGATTTTTGTTACTCTCTTCAATTTTTTCTTTTCTTTGTTTTGTTTTGTTTTTTTTTATATATATATGCCTAGTCTTAATTTAGTGTGGGGGGGAGGATTTAGGATTTTTAGATTTCTTTTTAAGGTTTTTGTTGCATGTTTAAAAAAAATCATTAAAAAATTTAAAATTTTTTGTTTTAGTTTGAGGTTTTTTCAGTCTTCAGATACCTTCAGACTACTTTAGTGAGAACCAAGATTTTTATATTTATAGCTTCGATTGATTAAGAATATTGATACGGGTCTTGATATCATTCTTGGCTTGATATGTTTTTATGATGATTATACTTATATCTTTATGCATAATAGCCATGTTATTCGGCACAAAAACACACATGCTAGAATGACTAGGTTCTTATACCCTCACTCTGACTATCATTTTGTTTTTGACATGCATTGGTTAAATATTAGAACTCTTCCTAAGGTCTTTCAAGGCAAACGACGGTGCAAGCATCACTTGGAAAATGATTAAGGCACCAAGAGCTCTGACACCAAGGTCAAACCAACTAGAGGCCCAACTAATATTTTTAAGTGGATATCTCACCTAGTAAGCTAAATTGAGTCATTGTATATACCTTTCTATTTGGCTAACCATATCTTCTTACCTAGCCCAATCATATTATATCTTCACCCATATTCTAAAGATGAATTGGAGCGTTACAAACTTATTTCATGTACAAGGGCAATTTTACAAGAAATTGGGTTAGGAAGAAAAAATATGTGTATGGTAGGGAAAGAATCAACAGGTCAAATAAGGGAAAATTGTTGAAAAAGCAAGCTTAAGAGCCAAAAAAAAAAAAACCAAGAAGAAAGAAGAAAAAAATTCAAAAAAAATTATAAAAAATACAATAAATTCTCTTGAGCTTTCCTATTATATATTTGGATATTATAGGTTTGGTTATAATGAAACAAAGGCCCAACACAACTATACTGGGCCTATGTTTTAGTTCTACGGTATTATGCGATGTCCCTTGAAAAATCTGATGAAGTCTCGGGCTTCATGAAGTTTTTAGGATGTTTGAGTTTGTCTTAGCTACTAATACCTTGGCCTCGTTACAACTTATATCTTTTGATTTTGTACTAAAGGAAGAGCTTATGATGTTTGACATCTTCATTAGAAATTGAATGACTGTTTCTTTGACGATTGTGAGTATTTACACGTTCAAAGCATGTACAACATAATAATTGTTGACATTGGGTATTCATATGCAATCTGAGTATGATTATTGTAGGAATATATCAGCTTTAGATTGACGATAGACTTAACTCAATACTTGTTTGATTTTAAGGCTATATCATTTATTGTTTTCCAAGACCAATAGCTGGAAGCTTAGTTTTGTTTGCTAGTGTCTTTGCTTAGGTTTTGCTCAAGACTAGCAAAAGATAAGGTGGGGGGAGCTTGGTAAGTGCTTAATTTCACATATTTTTCTATAATTCTTTCTTTGGAATTCTTTGTTAGTTTCTTGGTTTTCTTGTGTTTTATTTCTACTTTTGTGTTTTGTAGGCATGTTAGATACTAAGGAATGTTTTGGACTCAAAAACCATGATTTAGACAAGTTTTAGATGCTGCAACATTTATTTTGGCCGCCGGGGCTGTAAAACAGAGCAAAACTAGCTAAAAACATGAAATGAGAGGGCTACGGCCTTGGCTATTAAGGGTGCAATGCTCCTCGCTGGAGGAAAATCCAAATTGAGCCAAAATGTTGGGTACAATGAGAGGAAGTGAAGTCATGGAACATATGGACAACTTTGCATCCCTATTTTAGTTCCAAAAAGGCTTCAAACATTCCCGTTTCAAACCTAATGTTGCAAGGATATAAATATCTCATTCTAAAACACAATAAAGCATTCATTTTCATAGTTTAGGAGACCAGATAGAGAGATAAGAGAGATGCTCCTGTGGTGGCTAGAGTACATGGAAAAGTCGTCAAAGCACAACCCCCCTTCTTCTTCTTCTTCTTCTTCTATAGTTACAGTTTAGTTTATTTTTTGTTGGTGTTTATTTCAAAACCCTAGACATCACTGTTTGATTGATTGTCAGAATTGTTTTTTATTTTCTAGTTTAAATTGTTTATGTTTTTCAATAATTATTGTTCATGATTATTTTCTTGCATTATTGGTGTGCGCAACTAAATAAGACTTCAAAATTATCTATTGCTAGGTTAGATTTTGTGATCTATAATTGTTTTGTTTTTCTTACCATTAATAGCAAATTGTCGTCAATATTTGCTTGAAGCTTTTGTATGATTTTGATGTAAAACATAACCTAAATTGATTGAACTGGCCTTGCATGTTTATTGTTTTGATCGGCGTAATTTTCTCAACTTAATGCTTATATTGAATTGAATGCAGAAATCTTGTTTTAGATCATTTAATTGAATAGATTAAATAAAGAGCTCATTTCATTTAACAACATAGTACGAAAAGATTGAGATAACATAGGTTGTTGTTATTTACCGTTGATAGTTTCAAAAGGTAATTAGGAATAATTTCTTTCGTTAATTTAATAGTTATTGTCTAGTGGTAGAAAATGACCCAATAATCTTTTTTTTTTTAATTATTGCTTTGCATTACTTAATTTTCCTATGTTTTCTTTAGTTTAGTATTTTTTTTTTTACTGAATCTTTAATTAAGTAGTTTGGTTGATAAACAAAACCCTCAATTTGTCTATTTTAGTGTGTCTTAGGTTTTAGAGTGGATAACTAATTAATTAGAACCAATCTCTTAAAGAATGACCATTGCTTGCCATTATACTAAAAACCAGCCATATTTTTAGCTAGGTTGATTTCGGTACTACTTTTGGAACCTATCCAATTTTGACTCCCATTCTGGGGACCACCACGTTACCATACCCAACTACTTTCAAAATTGGCATGCCATGAAAGATTTTGATGCTAGAAAATCATCATATCTCGGTTCACGGATCAATCTCACAGTAATGGGAATGTTTTATCCGTATTTTTACCCGTTCTCGGTTACCATAACAAACAAAGGAAAGGATATGAGAGTACGGAATGATTCTAGAAGTTTTCACAGTCATTGATCTTTGAAGCAACAAATTCCAAGGAGACATACCAGAATACATTGGAAGCCTATGAGGACTCCAAGTGCTCAATCTTTCCAACAATGTTTTGGATGGCAGCATCCCAACATCCTTGTCCTCCATAACACAACTCGAGACATTAGATCTTTCCCTAAAAAAGCCCTCGGGAAAGATCCCTCAACAGCTAGTGCAACCCGCCTTTCTTGCATTCTTCAATGTATCTTATAACCGTCTCAGCGGACTTGACCCACAAGGGAACCAATTTTCTACATTTGACACAGCAGCTCATAGGAGGGAAATGCAGGATCATGGGGCTTTCCAAGCCTTAGCACTCGTAGATCGCCACCTTCAGCTTCGACTTCTGATGACGAAGATGGCCGGCATTTAGAATCTTGGTTCGAGTTGTATTGGAATAAAACTTTACCAGGATTTGTTGGTGGACTGATATTTGGAGTGGCCATAGAGAAGGTTCTTGCAATTGACGAGCAAATATGGTTTATCAAGGCTTTAAATTTTGTGGTTGTGACCAAAACTAAGGGGAGGAAAAGTAGAAAGCTCAAACGCACAACTTGAGGTTACGACCGGAACCTTTTATTTTCCCTGTTGTTTACGTAACCTATAATTATATTGTTACTATATGTTTATCCTTTGGCTAGATGTTGCTTGATTATTGAATGTATTTGTTTTTTTCTACCACTTGACTTTAGTCTTTCTAGTTATTGCGTATAAATTTTGAATTACTTGTGTACTTTTTATTTCACCGAATAAATTCGGTTCCACTAGTCACGTTTTACTATCTATAAAAATGAAAATTGTTGTATTAATTGGAACCATGTGCCGGAGAGATTATAATATATCTCTCTAACATGTTTAATATCAAAGATCACATGGATATTAGTTAGAAAATACATTTTTTATGTGTTTAAATTTAGCTCGAAACACCACGGTGTCTATATTGGAGGCCGCGGCGCTAGATAGAGGTATAAAACAACACAAAATGGGATAGGCGCTCGGGCCGCAGTGCCCACTTAAAAAGGCGCTGGCGCCGTGGCACCCACTATGACCATTCTTCAAATACCACCCATATCTTTTTATGAACTCCAGAGTTAGTGTGAGACTTACAACGCTCATTTAACTACATTTTTTAAAAAACTATTGTGCTAAAAAGGAGAAAGACACGTGGCAGTATGCTATAGACGAAAACTATTGTAGAAACTGGAGTTGCTACAATGGTTTTCGACTTGAACTTCCACGACAATTTTTACTAATAACCGTTACAGAAGCTTAAGACTTATGTAATTTCTTATTTCCTCTTTAATTTAACTTCACAAGAGAAAACACATATGTAGCAAATGTTGTTCTATGTTTTACATGAACTAATCGGAATTGTATATTATTGGTGAGATTGCACAATCAAAATGTGCTAAATCAGCATATATATGTTAACCCAAAAAAGGAGATTCACTACCTGATAAATAAGAATTCTACACCACTTGGGGCTTGTGCGTTACTTGGATTCAAATTCATTAAAATGATACCACTTGAGCAAATTTTGACGTGATTTTTATTCATAGTATAGGAAGTTGCAAAAGTAAATACCATTAAATTGATACCCAAAACAAAAACAAAATTAAATAAGATAGCAGCTTTGAATCATTCAATGGCATATGCTTTTGCAACTAATTTTTGTTCAAGAAATAAAACAAAAATTAAATAAAATAAAAGTTACTGTGAATTCCCCCTCATTAATTTGATTTTGTAGATTCTAAACTTGCACATTGTTTCAATCCCATATGAGACCTCAGCTGTAAGTCTCATGACAAACAACCAAAAATCTGTTGCTAGCTATTTGTCACCAAGAATCGGATGTGTTATTAAAGGAGAGTTTTTTAGTAAATTTACATAAAATAATAAAAATTATGTATATATTGGGCGTTTTATAGTACATCACCCACCGTGTGAAGTAACTAAGGGGCAGCAATATATTTGTAATATCTTATTAGCAGTACTTGGTTTTTTTTTTTTAGCTTTTTCTGTTTCATCTACTTCCGTAAAACTCAAGGTTTAAAATGTCATAACTTTACGTTTTCAGTTTTAAGTCCGATTGAGACAATTTTTTTTTATTATATCTTCAATACAAAGACAAGAGCAAATATCAATTCATATAGCTATGAAAATCTGCCATTTTATTGAGGTTTTTGAAGATCCCTATAACATATATGCGCTCACCTTTTATTTTTCAATTTATTCTATCTTTATAAAAATTGAAACTTTAAAATATCATAACTTCTTTTTTTTCAACTTCGATTGAGATGAAGTTTCTTCCTATGAGTTCAGAGCAAAGAGAGAAATGAATTTTCATCCATATAGCCTACAAAAATCTTGTGGTCTATGACGTTCTTCAAGAATTGTTAGAAAACACTAGAGTTTTTCTAATGATTATTTTCAACACTCCATTCAAACAAATATGCATGTTTTATTCCCAGCTTGAGTTTACAATTCATCTGTCTATCTAAACAGTGATTCATTTCACTACGCAAGTTAACTCGATTCACATTTTTAAAAGAAAAGGAAAAAAATGGTAACCAAATATGTTATTGAGATCTTACAAAGCCTTAAATAAAATAACAGACTTCAAGGGCTATATAAATGAGTATTTATGTGACGACCCACCTTTTCGGACAGTCACTTTACTTTTTTAAACATCGTCCTTAAACAGTAATCTTACTTACTTAGTAAGAAAAATACTGAATTAAATTTTTTTTCTTTAATATTCTTTAAAAAGTACTTAAAAACTATTACGACGACTGTCGCCATTCAAGTTGAGACCTCACTCAACACTTACCTTTAAAACCATTTCAAATCGTTTCTTACAACTTAATAAGAAACATTTATTAAAACATAGCTTAAAACTTAACTTTACAATTAGATAAAACATTTTGTAAAATATGACTTAACTTTGAAAACATATCTTAAAACTTTAAAAACTCTATATTAAATAGTGGAAAAATATTCTTTTTGAGTTTGCAGAAACTTATTGTGATGGTATCCATACCCACATTTTTGCATATGCCCTCCGCAACACCCAGCTTCTCTAACGGGTCCTACTAGACACCCATAAAACTACCTACAGCATGAAGAAGCTTTTTATGAGCTTACGCTCAGTAAGTTTAAACATATTCCCACAAATCATTTAAAACATACTTTGAAAACTTTTCTTGTGGAAACCTTTTTCGTATATCATTTTTCATAAACATTTCTAAAAACGTTTTTCATAAACATTTTCATAAACATTCTTGAATACGTTTTTCATAAAACATTTCTTAAACGTTTTACATAAGCGTTTTTTATAAAGTATTTCTGAAACTTTTTTCATAACACGTCATTTATAAAGCTTTTCTTGTAAACATGAAAATGTTTTCCATAAACGCTTAACATAAACATTCCTCAGAATGTTTTTCATAGCATTTAAATATTTCATAACAAGGAAAACAAGCAAAACTAAAATGCATGTTTCCATTTATGCTCAATTATGTACTTTCAATTATGAGCATTTTATGAACATTCTCTTCTTACTTAAACTTTTTATCTTCATTCCTTAACTTTCATTATCCTACTTTAACTTTCTATCCTTGTTCATTAACTTTCATTATCTTACTTTAGTGTTCATACCAACATCATCGTTCATGAGATTATAAACATGATGCTTCCTTTGTGGAAGACTTGAGACTATCGTACATCGAGGTCATGTACCTCACATCTAGGAGGTCAAACTTTAACTTTTCATTACCTCACAACAAAGAGGCTTGTACAAAACTTTGTTTTTATCTTTACATTACCTTCTTATTAACTTTAGTGAGCATGTCCAATGCAATCACATCACATGCAACACGCTTGTAAATCATAGCTTGTACTATAAAATCTATTGCATAACGAATGCAACATAAAACGCAAACACATTTTGCAAATCATAACTTATACTCTAACACTTAGCATAACAAATGCAACTTATCGCATATCAAATGTAATCCATAAACTTATAAATTAAACTGTAAAACCTTATGCATTAACAAAATGCTATCATACTTTAAAAACAATAATTGCAAACACATTGCAAACCTTTACTTGATCTTTTAAACTTTATGATGCAATAATGCTTTAAACATAATAGTTGCAGGTACATTGCAATTCTTGATTTAAACTTTAAAACTTCTTGTATAACAAATACGAACATACTTTAAAAACAATTTGCACAACAATTGCAAACAAATATATAAGCATTTGAAAATTATTTACTTCATGTTGCAGGTGAGGTTTAAAACTTACCCGGACTATGCTTTAGCGTTCTCTATTCCGTTCCTTTTTCTTTCCATTAGTCGGCCTCTGTGTCCTGATCATACGACACCCGACTAATTAGTTAGCTTTCTTTATTATCAATCCACTCAATTGATAATAAAATGTATACATTAAACATTATTTCTTTTGAACTTGACTTGTATACTATCCGTTTATCCTTATCTTTACTTAACCTTATAAACCATCGGTTTACCTTTTCCTTCACTTAGCCTTGTAACCTACCGAGGTTACTTTTCCTTTACTTAAACATCTCTTATTAAATTTCCCGTCTCACTGGCGATTTCATTACTTAATGTATTACGAAACATTTTTCATCTAAGAATGTTCTCCTAATTCAGAGTGTTCGACTCTGCTCTAGCCGTTTCGTCAATAATGACGATTTTACCCTTAACAGGTTTTTCGTCAACTTCGTAACTCTATAAAACCCATTGCTTAACTTTAACGTTTCATCACCTACATATTACGAAAAAATTGCCACTAAGCAACATTTTTCGACATCAGGCGTTTTGGGTTCGTTTTGGCCATTTTCATAAAATGACCATTTTACCCTTAATCTCATTCTCTTTCATTCAATCCTTGCCTAACTTTAAATCCTTTAAAACTTAGCATCTATAATCACTTACTACTTACAGCAGTGTAGGAAATTAATGTTCCCTAGTGAAAACCCAATTTTCACACAATTTTACAGTTTTGGCCCAAAATACAAAAATATTTGCATTTATGCCCTAGAACCAAAAATAATTTTTTTAAACCATTAGTCCCCATTTTTCATGAGGGATATTTTTACTCAAAGTACCATATTCAAAATCCTTTGGAAAAATGATATTTTTGGCCTTTAAAATTTTTTCCCAATTTCAACAAATTCTTGTAAAATTAAAATCTAAAAAATGATTGAGATTTTTGACGAACTGCTCACATTGCCCAACAGTTTTGTCGAGATCTACAACTTTCATGTTTTAACTTTTTCAAAATTCTCACTGTGCAAGGGTGTTTTTGGGCATTTTTCAAATCTTTCGAGGGAAAACATTTTCTTTCAATTTAGTCCTTGGGTTATTTTTGTAAAAATCCATTATAAAACTGTAAATCTACCCCTGCAAAAGTAGTTCCAACCTTTGTTTGAATCAATTTCCATGCCTAACCATCATTTTTGAAAAACTAACTCTAAAATTACAAAAATAACACTTTTACCCAAACTACCATTTTCAACATTTAAACCATAATTTCACAACATCAACATACCAAAATTCATGTATCTATGGGATTTAAGCAAAACTTTGCTTGAAAGACCCCATATCCTTGAAAGAATAAAAATCACATAATTTCAAAACTTTGAAAAATCAAAACTTACCCAAATAACACTTTGTACTTTTAGCCTTCCAAGGCTCCTTTGAAACTCCTTCCTAGACATCATTTTCATGCAAAAATACCTTGGATTAACTTTCTTCCTTAACCCAAGAAAAACCATGAAAAAAAGTTAAGGTTTTACCTTAAAACTTGTTAAAATCCTTTGAACTTTGCCTCTTGAACTTAATTGGCCTCTTGAACTTAAGTGGGGCTAATTTTGCAAAGATATGAAGTTGCAAAATTCTTAGGAGAGCTCATCAATGGCTGCCGGTTTGGGAGGAAGAAGAAAATGGGATTTTTTGGGCTAATTTTGCATTAAATGTATGTTTATCCTTTTAGGTGACTCATGGTAATCCATTGGGTTACCTATGTGGCACAAGGTGATAGGGCCACCTTTCATGGCATGGTGGCCCAATGAAATTCAATTGGGTGTCCACTTGGTGGGCCCCAAAAATTTACACTGTGTAATTTTTTATACACAGTATTTTTCTTATACTGCATGGTAAAATCAGTGCAAAAACATATTCCTAGACTATATAAAATATTTTACTTGCCTCTTGTTTATTTTTGGAGGGCGAACATAACACTTCTCATATCTGCTTTAACTTAAACAGTCCAATTTTTGTACTGTTTGACCTTAAGCGATCTAATTCTTACACTGTATTACTCTAATACTGTACAATTTTTTATGTTATTATACAGTATATTTTCTTAAACTGTATTTTTTGTCTTACTATAATCCTTAACTTAATACATTTTTAATGCAGTAAAAATACTCGGGTGTTACAATTTATTCCTCTTTATGCTATTAATGATGATGAACATTTTAAAGTATGAGTTTTATAGAAGCAGGAAATAGAAAAAACAAAATCCAAACTAAATATATTTTTCTAAGATCTTATAAAGCGTCGCTTAAATAGTTGAATTCCATGTCCTATATTGATAAGGTATTTGTTCTTTTATTCACTCCAAATGCTAAGAAGAAAAATAGTCTTAATCAGAATTTACACGAAAAAGTTATGACATTTAAAAATTAAAATATTATAGAGGTAGAAAAGAGAGAAAAAAAAAAAAAAACACCATATACGTGTTACCAGTTAAAATCTACGTGTTACTTCCTCTATGTGTTGCTATAAAAAAGATTTAGCTTAAATCAAAAAGTAATATAGAAAGACATTTTTGTCCTGCAATACACTTATAATCATCTAAATAGCAATGCGAATAAGGAAGCTTATAAGCAGTTGTAACCAATTTCAATCCTACATAGGGTCTAACAGCGGGAATTTGATAAAAGGACCCCCACAAAATTTAATTAGAAAAATGGCCTCTTTTTTTTTTTGCACCAAAAATTAAGCTTTCCGAGGAAGAAAACTGCTCCAGTTTTTTGAAAAAAAACTCAACAAGATGAAGAAAAAAACTGAAGCAACGAAAGAACCTCAACAGGATGAAAAAAAAAACTAGAGTAGTTTTCCTGCGCAGAAGGCTTGATTTTTGGTGCAAAAAAAAAAAAAGTCACTTATCAAAAATTTTTTTTTCCTTAATGTCATTTATCGAAATCCCCCTGTCTAACATTGCCTGCTGTATGTCCTATCAAACAGTGCCCATCACAGGTTGTTAATGTTTAAGTTGAGAGGGGAGTGAGGTATCAAAACTTCTGACATGCTCTAGCAAAGGCCTTTATATATGACCATGATATCAATAATAGAATAAATTAAATAATAAAAACAAAAAATATAAGAGAGGACGAAGGTTTAAAGTGATTGGGAGCATTCAGTAGTCAGGAATAGAGCAAGAGATGCCTTAACAAAAAATTTGATCCAATTCTTACGTAATGTTGACAGTGGAGAACTTCCCAGATATTTTTCGTCGTGGAATAGAGGTATGAGAATGAAAATTGAAGTTTTGTACATATTTCTAATAAGTTCCTATGTTTTACTCTTCTTCTTCTTTTTTTTTTTTCAGCAATAGTGCTCCTTTTTGTGCGTCTCCTGTTGGTGTTTAATGGCATAATCAAAGACTACTTGAATTATAATTAGGCAGCTTCTTCACATTTGCTGAAAACTACAGAAATTTGAGCGCTATTTAATGTGACAAATTGTATTTTTTAGCACGATTTTATCTTTTTTGCAGAGTTTGTGCATGCCAAATGAAAAGAGTGTACTAATAATTTAATGTGAGAAATTGATTGAAAAGTTAGTAAATAACTGGGAAAGTTCAAAAAAAATGATGAACAGGCGGGAAAATTATTAATAGATTGATCTAATGACAAATTTTAACTAATTGTCACAATCTTCTGTTGTTAGCATCTACCTTTTTTTACAAGTCCCACTGATAAACTCCTCGTGTCAGTAAAATGATACTAAACTCACTTTAACGTTGGTTTATAAAAGAGGGCACTTTTCTAGAATCTTCATAAATGGTGCACGTTTTAAAATTATTAGATCTAGTTAAAATTATTATTTTTGTTTATAGATATAACTACTGAAAATAGATACCTATCCATGGGTTTTTTTTTTTTTTTGGTGTTTTCCCTCAGGAAATTACCACAAAGAAGACAAACATGTGGAAACGTGTTTGGAGAGTTGAGAGGTAGTTTTGGTGTTCAATGAATGGTTCTTAGTCAATGATTATTACTTTCTTGGGTTAGCAGAAATCTTTGGTTATTAATATCAACCTTGTAATCTACGACTCGGGCTTGGTGTGATGGCTATGGACCATTTGTGAGGATTCTTAATCATCGAGTTGGACCACAGAATGTGCGTTGGACTATTGATCCTCTCTTCTCTCTTTCTCTTGAGTAGGATTATTCTCTCAGCATAGATACATATTAATGATGTAGAAAGTTTGGCACGACATATTTAAAGAAGTGGGGATTTTTTTTTCCAACTAGAATCTTCACTAATGGTACACATTTTAAAACTATTAAGTTTGATCAAAATTATTTTCTACATATTTGACTATTGAAAGACATCTCATCATGGATTTTTTTTTTGGTTCCCACTAGAACAATTGTCAATTTTTTTAGAGAAATTATAATATAGATTAAACATTTATACGATACGTAAAGCTCTAATATACTACAGTAAAAAACTCTCACATGCTATAATACATGATTTTAATTACAAAATTTTAAAATTTCTCCCAAACACCACAAATGATTGAGGGGTATTAGAAATGGTCTTTGTCTTCGTCTCTTGATCTTTTGTGTTAGAACTAGTCTTTGGTTATTTATTATATAGACCATTTTGATTGCTCTACTATTAACAGTGACCTAACAAGAAACCAGTCATCATAGATCCCAAAGTACCAACACATGGTCACGATTTTTCTATGATTCCTGCAATGTCTCTTTTTTCTTGAGTAGGATTATTATCTCAACATAGACAAGCATTACTGACATGGAAATTTTAGCACTCCATGTTTAAAAAAAATCTCAATTTATGTAAATTTTTATTTTATCAGGAAGACTGATTGTGCAAAAGTCAAGACTAGAGATACACACTTCATGTGATGAACAAACACCTTGAATGTGTCCCGTAAATCTAATTGAAATATGATCAAGCTGATAATTCCAAAAAACCAAGATTAATCAATCTTTTTTTTTTTTTTTTTTTTTTGACAATGGATGCCTACTAAATGAATATAGGAATTAGTAGAATTTTTGACATTAGATTTGATAAGAAAGAAAGAGAAACTACATTAGAGAGAACCATCCAAAACATCAAATCAAAATGAATAATATATGAAGAATTTAATTCTTTAGTGGAAAATGTAGATTTTTTAAATTCTTTTGCTGCAATTACTTGACAAGATGACTTTTATAAACCAATTTAAAACTAATTTTACTAATATATTTTATATTTTCATAAATATCTTAACAAAGAAGTAATAAATTTCTAGTAGATTTGATGAAAAAAGAAAAAATCAAATAGATTCTTCGTTATTGGTAAATTGTAAATTGCCAATATATACTAATCCTCTTTGATTTATGTGAAAAACCAAATAATAAAAACTATACTGTACAAGATTCTACAATATTGTTGTCTTTAGAAAAGGATTTTTTCTAATTAATAATATACATTCTTTTGTTACGATTTAGTATTTTTATTTTTTTTTATAAATTTATTATTAGGCAAGAGAAAGACGCATTAAGAGCTAAAAGTACAAAAAAAAAGCATGAATATCAATGTGGGTACGAGCAAGACCCAAGCACTTTATTGGCACGGCCCATTAATAAATAGGTCGTGGGCTGGGCTTGATGCTACGAAAATTATTTGGTTTGGGCCTAGCACGATACAATAAATAAATAGACAAACCCAGACACAATAGGAGACATGCTTGGGCTTAAATTAAATGAGCTGGGTCGGGCCAGGTTAGCCTATTTGACATCTTTAGAACTAACAAAAATAAAAGAATTACATAAAAGGTTAATGAGACATCTGTCACTTTTTTATTTGTAGAGTTAAAATATTTCTCTAGTTTATGTATATTCTTTATATGTCCCAATGCATAAATATAAAGACATTAATAACCTTAATAATGATATTGTTTGTTTTATTTTTTAAGTAACAATAATTTACTTATTTAAGATTTTGAGCAAATTATGATATCATTAAATTAAAAAATCCCTATAATTAGGGTGCTTGTTACTTAAATTCAAATTGTTATCTAAAATAAGAAATTTAAAATTTGTGATTTTGGAATAAAGTCTGGATTATGATATCATTTAATTTAAAAAAATCTCTCTAATTAAAGTATTTATTGTTCAAGTTCAAATTGTTATCTAAAATAAGGATTTTAAAATTTAAGATTTTGGAATAAAGTCATCATTATTCTTAAATATGTAAGTGTATCGAACCTTTGTTTATCATTTCAAAGACATGAATATCAATTTCAAAGACTCATCAAGAATAAAGCACTAAGACTCATTATATTGAAAGCAATGATTTTTTACTGACAAATTGGAAATACGACTCTATATTTCTTGCCCGCTGGAAGAATGATACAGAAAAAGAAAACTGAATCATCCATTAACAATCCAAAATCCTCAACGTGTGTTCATATGCCAAAAAGAATTCATCCACAAGTGGTATTAAATTCGCAAATGTGCAAGATTTTTTTTAATGGTCTGATTGTTCTATTTTTTTGTACTTTATTTATATAGCATTCTTGTCTTTGCGGTATGTAAATCTGTGTTATTATTATGTTCTTTGTTCAACATTTTAGGTTTCTGGACTTTATTGTATGCCTATATTGTAAATTTTTTTTTTTGAGTGTAGTATTTTCACTTACAATTAATTTACTGATTGTCCATGTTATTCTTTTTTTGTTGTTTTTAATATTGTCAATGTTTGAAATTGTAATGTAGTTAATATTTCATTACGTTAATGATATGATATCTTTTACTTCTTTTGTAATTTAATGAAGTTATTGATTTTAATTTTTTTAATGTTATTTGTCTCATTAATTTACTGACATTCTTTTATTATTTCATTAAATTACTGATATTCTTTTTTTTGGGTTTCTGTTTCTTGTTTTGTAAAAGAAATTTATTGACATACTTTAATGTTTTATTAATGTAATTATATATCATTAACTTAATAATATTCTTTTATTCATTTTCTACTTTTTGTCATCCAAGTAATTTATTGACATTAATATTTACACTGATTAAGGTAATAATTTATTCTTGTGAAATAATTATACTTTACATTTTTCTAGGAGTCGTAATTTACTTTTACTGAGGGAGTCAAAATGAATAAATATGTATTCAAAAATAGAACTAATTCAACACTTAAGTCTAAACCTAATGACGCACAAAAATTACTATTCAGAAAAGGGAGTTTTTGGTCACTTGTTGGACATGAGGTTTACAAAATTTCCTTTACAAATTCTTCATCAACTTATCCTAAGGCAATGTGCTCACAATAGAGTTGATGAGCTATGTTTTGACATTGATGGTGAATATCGAACATTTGGCATAAAGGATTTTGCTCTTATTACTAGATTAAATTGTGGTACATTAGAAATGTATACATCTACATATATAAAATCTAGATTGAAGGAAAAATATTTTCGAATGCGGTCGGCAGTCTGACAAATAGAATTAAGCTCTTTAATGGATGACAATATTGAGGGCAATGATGAGGATATTGTTAATTTGTGGAATTTGTATTGCCTTCACTCATTAATCCTTGGAAACCAAAAAATTCAAATTGTTCCTTATGAGCATTGGAAAATGTTTGATGGAGACGACTTATTTAACAAGCATCCATGAGGCAGGCAAGCATTCACAAAGACCATAGAGAGCATCAAGAAAGCAACTAAATCTTGGAATACTGTTAATAGTTATGGGATTTGTGGATTCCCACTTCAAGTTGTAGTTTGGGGTTATGAAATAATTCTAGTGTTTTAGAAAATGGGTTTTACGTATATGACTAATTACTACATATCATTAAAATACTAGCAATATAATTAATATACTAACAATAAAATATTAACATTTTTTTGTACCGAAGATACTAGCATATAATTAATATACTAGCAATAAAAAATTAACAATTTTGTATGGAAGACACTAATATATAATTATTATACTAGCAATAAATTAACCTTTTTTTCAAAAGAAATTAACATGTTAGTATATAATTAATATATTAGCAATAAAATAAGGTTTTTTTAAAAAGAAATTAACATGTTTTCTGATTTAAAAAACAAATATCATTAAAAAGTAAAATACATATATAATTTAACCCCAATAAATCTATTTAAAATTTGAACTTCACATCATAATCTTCAAATACAATGAATGTGAACCCTTATGTAAGTAATTACTATGTATGTAACAGAATGAATGATTAGTACGGAATAAGTTAACCTTTTTTTCAAAGGAAATTAATATGTTTTCTGATTAAAAAAACAAATACCATTAGAAAGATACATATATATTGCAACCCCAATAAATTTATGTAAAATTTGAACGTCGCACCATAATCTTCAAATACAATGAATGTGAACCCTCTATAATCATCATTCATACATGCCATAATTGAATTTAAATACCTCACATGAATTTGAACTAGATCATCAAAATAACATTTAAAATATTAAAGAAGAAGGAACCAAAAAAAAAACATGGAATTGAGAAGGAAATCAAAAGAAAAGGTGGGAAAGGAACTCAACATCTTCATATAAGAAAAAAAAGATATGGCAAAAAAGATAATATAAATTTGACTTTTTGTTCATATGATATATAAAAATTGAAATAAAAAAAAAAGTGGAATTGAGAAGATAGGAAAATCTTACCTGGATCTTCTAGGGAGCAATATCTCATAAAATTTAGCAACACCAGAAACTTCTTATGTTAATATATTTGAGATATAAATAGGTTACTTAAAATTTCAAAATTTAAAAATTAGGCAGTAAAACAACATGTTAACGTAATAAAAAAAAAAAGAAAATATGCATATAATAATGCTTCAACATAATATGTTAAAATAAGAAATATACTTGTATATTTTTCCCTAATTTAACTATTCAAAAAATAAGGAAATTTGTTATAAAAATTTAAATATATGATAATATTTAGTTAGAGGATATTTTAAGGTTCTGAATATATGAAATTTTAAAAAAAAGAGACATATAAATGATATTTGTATAAGGAAGACATATATTAATTTACTTCTTAAAAAATAGACATATTAGATAATTTTTACTTACATAAAAACACATCTAAAAAAACTAAAAGCCCAATGTGGGGTGGCTAATAATAAAGGGTGATGATTGGAACATTATTTAAAACAATTATGATACAGCAACACCAATAAAATAGGGGTAGAATCATTTCATTTATATTCTTTTTCTTAACTTGAGTTATGAAATTATTCAATTTTTGAGTCTAAATTTGGGAGAAATTGATTGTTTGTTGTTTGAGAGGATTTAAACGCACACATTATATTAGTAATCTTTTTTTTTATTTGATTTTTGTCATAAAGATATGAAACTTTGAATTGCATAGTACAGTCGAAGCTTGCAATTGGTGATAGATATTGACCATTAACACCTTGACTACTTGGCTACTATAATGTTTTTTTTTTTTTAGCCATGACCACCAAACAAGTAACAAGTCCAAGTGGGACGTAACGAGCATTATTAACGACCATAGAAGTAGAAAACCAAAGTCCGAGAACGTGTTGAATAGTTTTTCCGTTCTATGCTTTTTAAATCCTGTCTTTATCATTTCTCGTGAGTGAAATTTCTACTTTCACTACTATGGTGATAGCTATTGACCATTGACAGTTGACTAAAACAAGATTGAACAATCAAGAAGTGTCAGAAAGAGAGCAGATCAGGGAATAAAAATGAGAATTAAAAAAATCGTCTCTTTACATGGATTTTCAAAATGTTTCAACGTTCTTTGTTTTAAACAAGTTGATTAACATATAGTTAGCTTTCATATAATGTGTGTTATATCGAGATTATTTATGAAGCAAAATTTAATATGGCCAAATTAGTATATGAAAAATATTGTCAAAATGTAATTGATGATCGATTAATAAGACAAAAAAAATGACGACTAAATGCACTCGTAAAAAACAACCCAACATTAACGTGTGTGAAGGTTAAATGTATTTGTCGAGATGGATGTTTCTCTAGTCATTGATTGGTTCCTTAGTCATCAATTTTTTTCTTTGTTCTTACAAAAATACATGAAGCTTGAATTGCACGGTATAGTTTAATGTGCATAGCTATTAACTTGACAAATTGACCACTTGGCTACAATATATATATATATATATATATATGTGTGTGTGTGTGTGTATATATATTATATTTTAAGCCACAACAGAATAAAAAGTCCTAGCAGGACGTAATCAGTATTTATCGATGGCAAGACTAATATACGCGCAATTGACTAGAAAATTCCAGGCTAGGCCACGTTACACAATTCCAGGCAAGTCTTTAGTCAATGATTATTACTTTCTTGGTCGTCTTTTGTCCTTTTGTGTTAACTCAAGTCCTTGGTGTGATTGATAGCTATATATTGGTCATTGACTACTCTAAGTATTATGTCCTTGTAACAGCGACCTAACAGCTAACAATTTACCCTAGTTTCAAGACATGTTGAGGGTTTTTCAATGAACCGGAAACGCCTGTCAATATTTGAGAGGAACTCTATGATTCTGTGTGGAAGAATATAGATTTTATGGCAAATTAAAAAAAAAAACACTACTTTTTAGTCATGGTTTTTCAATCTTATCATTTTTATAAAAAAAGTTTAAAATATATTATTTTTAAAGAGTATAAAAATACTATTATTATAAGTATTTGTGTTAAGGTAAAACAAATAAGTATTATTTGAATATGTTTTAATCTTTTTGGCTAAAAGCAACGGTATGAATCGAAAGAATAAAAGATACATGGTAGAACATATTAGTAAAAGTAAAAAGGTAGAATATTGCCTAATTTACTCCATGATTAGGTGTGGAAGGATATAGATTTTGTAGCAAATTAGAACAACACCAGTTCCTTGGCGTTGTTTTTCAATTGTAAAACTTCTATAACAAAATTTAAAATATATTATTTTGAAAGAGTATAAAGATATACTTATCATAAGTATTTGTATTAGGGTAAAATAAATAAGTATTATTTAAAAGTATTTTGATTTTTTTGGCTAAGAGAGGTGGTATGATTCGAGGGAATAAAAAACATGTAATAGAACACAATAATAAAAGCAAAAAAAAAAAAAAGTGGTATATTGCCTAATTTTCGCCATGATTAGGTGTGGAAGGATATAGATTTTATAGCAAATTAGAACAATTCTACTTCATTGGCATTGTTTTTTAATCTTACAACTTCTATAAGAAAATTTAAAATATATTATTTTCAAAGAGTATAAAGATATACTTATCATAAGTATTTGTATTATGACAAGACAATCAAGTAATATCTAAAAGTATTTTAATCTTTTTAGCTAAAAAAAGTGGTATGAATCGAGGGAATAAAAAACATGTGATAGAACACAATAATAAAAGCAAAAAAAGTGGTATATTGCCTAATTTACTCTATGTTGGTTGGAAACTTTTGGCTTTCAGTCGGATTTGGGTGAAAAAAAAATTACACCTTTTTGGAGGTGTTAATGGACCAACAGAGAAGCCTAGTCGTCTTGCCACTACACGATTTTTATTTTTATTTTTTTACCAAATTTCATCTCTTAGACTTTGGAAAGGGCATTTTTCCTATGTTTTTAGTGTTTTCTGTTTTTCGTTATAAATTAACATAAGAATTTAGGATTTTCAATTTGATTGTGTTTTCTTATTCCCGTCAGCTTAAAGTTCTTTAATTTATAATTGTGTGGAAAAGGTCATACATTATATCTTCTTGACCAAGTTTTCATTTGGATTTTTGTTGAATAAATAAACCCAATTATGACTGAAAAATTCTGAGAAAATATCAACTTAATAAATTTGAATATATCAGAAATTTCAACTTGGGATATACTCCTTATTTGCTAAAAAATTTATATTGCATGTGTGTTCTGTTCTATTGACTAAATATACACTTTGTGTGAATATGTGTCTTATTATGTAAACACAAGTTGAAATATGATCAAACTGATAAAAAAAAATTTAGGCATTAATAGAATTCCTAACAGTAGCTTTGGTAATTAAAAAAAAAAAAAAAGAAAGAAAGTAAACTAGCTAGAAAGAAATCTTATATATCAAAATGAGGTCCTATCTCTTGCGAAAGTTATACATGTTTGAGATTTCATTTGATACAAGCAATACCATTACTTGGTTAAGAGAATTATAGGGTGTTTGAGAAATAAGTTAGAATTAAGTGTTAGAACTAAAAGAATTGTAGCATACGAGAGCTTTACTTTGTAGCATACTTTTGTTTTACACTGTAGTATATAAAGTTTACACTGTTTGAGTTAAAACTGATGAGTTATAATTGAGTTTGTTAAACACTATATTAATTTATTAAAATGGTGATCAATCGTTCTCCTCTTCACTTTCTTATGCATTTTATATATTTATTTAATGGCATGCAGAGATCAATCCTTCTATTGCATCGAATAGGATTAGTTATTTTGAATGTATGTTCATTTGACATAAAAGTTGTTTTGACTAGTATGCTCATTCGGTGGGGATTATTTCTTTGAATTTATGTTCATTCGGTGGGGATTATTTTGTAGGATTAGTTAACTACGAATAAAAGTTATGTTTTGAGTAATCCTAATTAACTTGATGCATTATAACCTTGCTACTAATAAAATAGTGAGACTTAATCTAAAAAGTGCATTATATATTAGACTGGAGCTCATAGTTTTATGCTTAGCGGGATTATAACCTTATAAGGATAAAAAAGATTTTTCTTATTTTGTAGCATCAAGATTATAATTAGCCAAACTTTTTCAAATTTGCCGAAAGCCAAAAATTTTTTAAAACTATCTAATGTTTGGAATTGTATTTTTACGGAGCTCGATTAATGTATGAAAAGTTGTTTTTTTTTTTTAAGTTGACAATTTTTTTGTAAATGTTGAGCAAGACTGAAAATGTGAAGTAGAATATTAATCTAATTAATAACAAATTTTAACTAATTGTCAAATCTTTTGATAGAAGGATCTACCACTTTATAAGGCCTGCAACTGATTAATTTCTCATGTTAGTAAACTAACCTAAAGTCAATTTCGAAGTGCTTTATAAGTTATTACAATTAATAATAAAAAAAGCCAAAATCTAGAAATATGTTTGAAGAATTCAGATGGATTTTTGGGGTTGCATATTTAGTTAGTTGATTATTACTGTCTTAGGGTATCTTTAAGTTAATGCCAAGTTTATGTGTCAATGACAAATTTTAACATTGGATTAAAAAAAAAATCACTTTCTAATACTATATCTTTTTTTTTTTAGAAACAATACATGAATACTACTGTTTATACCAAATTTGATATGTTTTATATATTTGATGACAAATTTACCACCATGTATAACATATGTCTAATTTTTGTTAGAAAATATATTATATATTAAATTTGACATTTAAATTCTATTTGATGCTATATTAGAGAATTTTTTGCTCAAGATATGTTAGAGATTATTTTTATGGAAATATATTGGAGATTGACTTGGTCGTAGCTTCTTGTTCTTTTGTATTCGGTCCAGTCTTTGGTTATTAATATCAACCTTGAATTTCATGTGGAGTTGGTCTTGGTGTGATAGCTATGGAGCATTGATGCTTGATGTAACAGTGATGTGATAAGAAGCTTGTCATCTTAAGGTTTTTCTAGGATTCCAAATGAAAAATCTTTTTCATTTTTACGAGGTAAAAATCTTATTACTTACAAAATTGTGACCCCAGTTGAATATGCAGGGGCCGTTTGTTTGGTATATTAATATAACTCTTTAGACTCTAAGTTCAAAATATCATTTGAATAGATGTTTGTTTCCTCTCAAATTTAAATCAGATGAATTATTTGAATTAAAGTTTTCGAGTTCTACTCCCTTTTAAACTCTTTGGATTCGAATCAGTTTACTACATTAAAATCTCATATTCTCTTATATTTGTGGAAAAAAATCACAACTTATTTATTTGATATCCGATTGAGACGATTATTCTTTCATTGCATTCCTAATGAAGAGAGGAATAAATCAAGATTTACATTGCATATTTTTTAATATCATGAATATCAAGATTTTGTTAGATTTGTTAATAAATTAAAACTTTTTCCCCCATCTATCTAAACATAAATTTTGATTTTATTTCCTATGCAGACTAACACTTTAAATGCACATCTAGATGTTTGTTGGAATCAGAATTCAAATCACATAATTTATATCACGTAACTCAAATCAAAATAATTCAAATCAACACAATTTAAATTCATTTACGAAACAAATCTGTAGTGTCTCTTTAGACTGGATCATACTATTTTGTTAATAGAAAGATAATAACCGCATAGGGTTAAATAGAATAGCTCTTTCAAAAAGTCTCTGTATTTTCTCTTGAATAGGATTATTCTCTTAGCATGGACAAGTATTATTGACATAGAAATTTTAGCATTCCATACTTAAAGAAATCTCAATTAATGTAAATTTTTATTTTATAAACAAGATTGATTGTGCAAAAGTCATGACTAGAGATACACACTTCATGTGATGAACAAACAAACACTTCATATATCCTGTAAATCTAATTGAAATATGATCAAACTGGTAATTCCAAACAACCAAGATTAATCAATCTTCTTTTTTTTTTTTTTTTTTTGGACAATGGATGCCTACTAAATGAATATAGGAATTAGTAGAATTTCTAACATTAGATTTGATAAGAAAGAAAGAGAATCTATATTAGAGAGAACCGTCCAAAACATCAAATCAAACTGAATAATATATGAAGAATTTAATTCTTAAGTGGAAAATATAGATTTTTTAAATTCTTTTGCTGCGATTATTTTACAAGATGACTTTTATAAACCATGACCTTTACAAGTAGTTTCCCTTTCCAGGTGGTTATCACTTCTCATTCAAGCCTACTTGGAGTTTCAATGCCATAGTTTAAACGGGAGCGTCAACAATTATTTTTTGGTAACATCATGTTTTTACTTGTAACATCTGTATTGGTAACATAGCTAAATGGAAGGTGAACTTTATCTGTAACTTAGATATTTGGTGTCTTTTTTCTATTGGTATATTGTGTTGAACATTAGTACTAATGCCTCAATATTATTCTATATTAGTGTGCATTTGGTGTATAGGTTTTGAATGGTTTGGTTTAAAACTGTATAGTTCGAACGATAGGTCCTAAACTTTATTGGTTTAAACAGAGGCTATGAATTGGCATTTGAAATGTAAAGGCTTAAAACGAGAACTGATGTTTAAAAAACTATTGTTTATGAAGAAAAAGGAGAATGAAATGTTTTTCCTATATAAAATGGTTCAAATTCGCCTAAACTTGAGTATGGAACAAAGTTTAGATTTTGAGTGTTTAGGCTGGCTTAAACCTGCCTGTATGGTTTAAAATTGCCTCATTTATTGTTCCACTAAACATTAGTTTAAATTGTCTCTATAGTTTAAAACCACTTTCATGGTTTAGAACCTATGCACAAAGGCAAGAATCATTGCACATTATTAATAACCATATATCAAAAGGTTCTAAAACATGTTGAACGATTTTTCTATGCCTTCAGAAACTTCTTTGCCATTTCTTTTGAGTGGGTGAGAAATATTTCTATTCTCTCAGCTCATATGAATATCACTATTATTTTAGCACTCCTTATTCAAGGCTATCAAAATACACACACACACACACACACACACACATATATATATATATATATATCGACATTGGTTGAGATATTGTAAAAAACTGGTTGAATTTATGGATAAACTTTAACTAATTGTAAACTTTTTTGTTAGAAGGATCTAACGCTTTATAAGGCCTGCCTACTAATTAATTATTTTCTCATGTTAGTAAACTAAAATAAACTCAATTTCGGTGGTGATTTATATAAGCTATTACAATAATTTTAAAAAAATCTGGAAATGTATTTGAAAAATTCAAGTGGATTTTTTGGAGTTGCAATATGGTTAGTTGATTATTACTTTCTTAGGGTAATGTCAAGTTTGTGTGTCAATGCCAAGTTTTAATATTTAAGTAAAAAAATCACTTTCTAATACAGTTTTTAATTTTTTTTTTTTAACGAAAACAATACACAAATACTATTCTTTATATCAAATTTTACATATTTTTTAATTGATAGCAAATTTGCCACTAAGTATATCATATACCAAAGTTCTATCGTAAAATATAACATATACCAAATTTGCCTTTTAATTACTATTTAGTAATATGTTATAGATTTTTTAGAGTAATCCTATTCATCAATTTCTGTGTGGATTTATCTCCACTACAGTCACATGATGG
Organism: Artocarpus hirsutus; assembly: GCA_946598075.1. Classification (NCBI taxonomy): domain Eukaryota; kingdom Viridiplantae; phylum Streptophyta; class Magnoliopsida; order Rosales; family Moraceae; genus Artocarpus; species Artocarpus hirsutus. The sequence continues at coordinate 25,189 of CAMOHE010046778.1, read as the reverse complement.
GCCCCATCAGATGAGTGTAACGGGGATAAATCTCTATGAGATAATTTTTTTTATGAAAATATATTGGAGATTGACTTAGTCATCAACCTTGAATTGCACGTCGAGTTGAGCTTGGCATGATAGCTATGGACCTTTTTTGCAAGGATTATTAATCATCGAGTGAGATCACAGTGTTGGCCTCTTAATTGTCCGTTTTCTCTATAGGAGGATTATTCTTTGAGTAAAAGCAAATATTTAGATTCCATAATTAAAAAAATATGGGGATTTCTTTTATGACATTTTCTATCGATGGTACCTATTTTAAAACCATTAAATTTGATCAAAATTATTTTCTTACATATTTGATGGTCGAAAGGGATCCAATCATGGATATCTTTTTCAGTTCTTACAAGAAAAATTGTCAAATTTTTATTTTAGAAGAAGTCTGATTGTGCAAAAATCATAACTAGCTACGCAATTCAAGTGATAAAAAACATCAAAATGAAATACTTGAGATATTTTATCTCGATGCAAGCAATATACTAATTGTGCTCTCTTAAAATGACTGTGATGTATGACAATGAATATTTCCAAAGACTTGACTTTTCCAAGTCGTTTCCAAGTGTTTAGGGCATTAAAAAAAATAAAAATAAAAAAGGACATCACCCAGTTCCACTATTAATAATGCAGTGATTTTCCTTTATATATAACGCCTAGTTAAGTTACAGGCGGCACAACCTCCATTGCAAATCATCACATAAACCACTTTGTACAACCAATCACACTTTTAAAAAAGTCCATCTTCATGGCCTTGCTTTCCACAGCCCCACTGCTTCATCTTATTATAATACTAACTTTCTTGTTTTCTGTACATGTGCAGCCACTTTGCCACACCGATGAGAGCACTGCCTTGTTGGAATTCAAGGACAGCTTTGTCATACGTCGGAATGCTTCTCGTGATCCTTTGGCTTACCCCAAGGTTGCTTCATGGACACCAAAAGAGAGAGATAATTGTTGTTCTTGGGACGGCATCGAGTGCGACCAGAACAACACCCATGTAATAGCTCTTCATCTCAATAGCAGTTGTCTTTTTGGTTCCATCAACTCCAATAATAGTCTTTTCCGTCTTTCTCATCTTCAGATCCTTGACCTTTCTGATAATGATTTCAATCACTCCCAAATTCCTTCTCAATTATGCCATCTTTCAAATTTGACATATCTGCACCTTTCTAATTCGGCTTTTGTTGGCCAAATCCCATTAGAAATATCCCAACTCTCTAATTTGTCACACCTTGATTTGTCTTATAATGACCATTTGGAACTGAAACGGCCTAACTTAAGTACCTTAGTTAGGAACTTCAGTAACTTAAGACATCTTGACCTCACTAATGTTGATATCTCCTCTTCAGTCCCTCGTCTTCTGTCAAATTTCTCTACTTTAACATCCCTTTTACTAAGTGCTTGTAGATTATATGGTAAATTCCCCAATGATATCTTTCAACTTCCAAACTTGCAAAATCTCGACTTTTCCAGCAACGAGAACCTTACTGGTTTTCTTCCAGAATTTCGCCCCAATAATCCTCTTAAGGAATTGCGGCTTGGGGGAACTGGCTTCTTTGGTCATATACCCTCTTCAATTGGTAACCTTGATTCCCTATATGTGTTGGATCTCCAATATTCCGGGTTTTCAGGCCCACTTCCTTCTTCACTTGGTGAGCTTTCAAAGCTTCATCATCTTGGTCTTAGTGGGAATGATTTCACTGGGACAGTAGATTTTGACATGTTTCTTAACATGAAAAATCTCACTGCACTTTTGCTCAATGACAACAACTTGTCGGTTCACATAAGGGAGAAAAGTGTCGCACAAAACGTAAATGCAACTCTTCCCAATTTCGAAGTTTTGTCTTTGGTTTCATGCAATTTAACAAGTTTCCCCGACATCTTAAGGTACCAAGATAGGCTAAGGCTTTTGGATCTTAGTGAAAATCATATACATGGCAAAGTACCCAAGTGGATCTGGAACACAAGCATAGAGGTATTAAACATAGGATCCAACTATTTCACAAGCTTTGACATTGATGTTCTCCCTTCTCATAGCCTACGCTTATTGGATTTTTCAAAAAACATTTTTACAGGACCACCACCAATTCCTCCTCCATCTATTACTCTCTTAGACTTCTCAAACAATGAACTGAGTGGAGAGATTTCACCACTCTTTTTCAATATGAGCTCTCTTCAATATTTTGACTCGTCTTATAACAAATTGAATGGTGTACTTCCAGAACAGTGGAAAAAAGTAAGACCCGACCTTCAAAATCTGAGTGCTCCCCAAATGTGTCCTTTTGGAAGCCAACTACAGGTGATGGATTTAAGCTATAATCAAATTCAGGGGAGTTTACCACAATCACTGTTGGCTAATTGTATGGAGCTTAAAGTTCTTAAACTCGAGAACAATCGTTTCAACGATGTCTTCCCTTCTTGGTTAGGGACTCTTCCAAATCTCAAACTACTTCTATTACGATCTAATCAGTTCCATGGTGCAATCAATTCTGCTTCTGATAACGATTTTTCCAGTTTACAAATTATTGATCTCTCTCACAACAATTTCTCGGGTTCATTGCCATTGGACCATTTCAAGAAATCAATTGCCATGAAAGCTTTTGATCCTAGAAATTCATCTTATTTGGAAGCCAGAATCAATTTACCACTACTCGAAGGAACGGCATTACCTCATTTATTCGTACTCGGTGACTATAACAAACAAAGGCAATGATATGCAATATCAACAGATACCAGAAGTTTTCACACTGATTGATCTTTCAAGCAACAGATTTCAAGGAGACATTCCAAAGTGCATTGGGGACTTTCAAGGAGTCCGTGCCCTTAACCTGTCCAACAACATGCTTACTGGTAGCATCCCAATATCAATCTCCAATATAACCCAGCTTGAATCATTGGATCTTTCCCAAAACAAGCTCTCTGGGGAAATCCCTCAGCAATTGGTGCAACTCACATTTCTTGAATTCTTCAATGTGTCTTTTAACCATCTCAGGGGACTAATACCACAAGGGAGACAATTTTCTACATTCGATAGCAGCTCGTACAAGGGAAATGCCGGATTATGGGGCTATCCATTGCAAAGTCTCAACGCTCCTAAACTGCAACCTTTAACTCCGAGTTTTGATGAGGACGACGATCAAGATTCAATGTCTTGGTTCAAGTCCGGTTGGATTACAATTCTTCTGGGCTTTGTTGGTGGATCGATATTTGGAGTGGCCATAGAGCATCTTCTTGCAATGGATAAGCGTGAATGGTTTATCAAGGTTGTGGATTTTGTGGCTTTCACCAAAACTAAGGGGAGTAAAGGCAAGAAGTTTCGACGTAGAAATTGAGGTCGCTATTATAATATTGTGCTTTGCTTTTGTTTCTAATGAAGATATTGTCGTTTTCTTTCAGCGGAATGAAGAAAGATTAATGTATTAAATCTCATTTCCTACTCCCTTGACCAGTGTAATATTTGTTCCATGAAATAAATTGTCTTACTCTGAAGGTTTCCACCAAATAAATAATAATATTTTCATAAACTGGAAGAAATCAGTGAAAAGTTTAGAAGAAGGAAAGTTTAATGTGGCAAGGCTCTCAATTGGCCCGGTTGGGACCAATACCTCAACTAGTAAACACGTTGATCTTAGGGGAAAGAAATTCTGTAGAATATGTCAAAATTTCTTCCAATTTGTCTTAGAATACATGGTTTTAAAAGAAATAAAAAAAATAAAAAAAAAAACTTTTCCTATAAACTGTCAAAAGCAAGTTTTCAATTTAATAAGAAAATGGGCTAATGTGGGAGGGAATTTATAATATAAATGACAACAAGGAAAGAGACACCAAAACAAGAAGCGCTGCAAAAGATAATAACGAGGAATAAGAAACACGTCGTAAGACCAAAGCTTCGAGGAAGAACTTAGAACAAGACCAAAAGCAGATCCGGCAATTTAAGGAAGAAAGCTGTTATATAATTGACTAGAGATGTCAAAACGGGTCGGACCTGGGGTCAGTACAAGCACGACACGTTAAAAAGCAAGCACGGCAAGGTACGACATGATTATTTAATGGGTCTAGCCTATTCCGCTTATTAAATGGGTTGAGCTTAGTGCAATTTTTGGGCATAAAATATATTAAGGGCACGGCATAGTAAGGGCCCAGCGTGAACATGAGCATGAGCACGTTAAAAGCACAATTGGAGTTCAATTATAAGCATGATTAAAATATACAATTTAAAATTAATTTTACTAATATATTTTACATTTTTATAAATATTTTTTATAAAGAAGTTTAAAATTTCTAATAGATTTGATTAAAAAAGAAAAAAAGATCAAATAGATTCTTTATTGTTGGTAAATTGTCAATTGTCAATATATACTTACCCTCTTTGATTTATATGAAAGCCTAAATAATAGAAACTACACCGTACAAGTGTAATGACCTGAAAAATTCAAACATTAATAGCTATAATTAATTGAGGGTTTTTCCCTCATAACTTAGCTAAGTACTTGAGAAAGTACAAGTTTTAAGTTTATTAACACGCAAATTTGAAGGTTTTACTAGCCGTAAGACCTTAGAGATAAATAATGTTATGAATGCACAAATTTATGTGATTTATTTATGAAACATGTAATAATGTAATGTTATGATAGTACATTAAAATAATTAAAAATAATTATTTGATGTGCTAAACCAAGAGTTTATGATTTATTAATTTTATGCATGAGCCAAAAGATGATGTTATTGGCAAAAGTAGAATTTTCAACTTACTAAGATTATGTGAAAATTCCTATGTGATAACAGTTCAGTAAAAGAAACCCAGATCAATAGTGATCATGAGCTCCATACCATAAATTAAAAATGGTGAGCACCAAGTTCAAGAATGCAAGAATTTCAATGTTT